>VKOC01030496.1:0-26979 GCA_009364415.1 Spea multiplicata
ATTTGTAAACTCAAAGTTCAAATGACTTCCTTAAAAAAAACAGTTATTTTTATCTGGGGTCACCTGACTCTGTGCTCATCTCTTCCCGGCGTTTGGCCCTCTCACTGATCATATAAAGCGTGCGACGACGTGTCAAACACACGTTAATTCATCTGGACACGTGTGTTCGCGTGACATGCTAACTGCGTATGTAACAGAACTGCTACTACTGAACACGTCTCAGATAGGAACGTCCGTGTCCCCCTCTTAAAAACCCTTCTGATTTCTGAGATTGTCGGGGTCATCACACTTCCGCTGTACAGCGCCGCTGCGTATGATGGCGCTACACAAATCAATAAATGATATATATTTTTTGACATTTCTTGTCTCAGACGCTGTTGTTCTGGTTCAGTTTTTAGTTCTATGATTCATTTTTCTGCGTGGCGTCCATGATTAGTCCCGAGCCCCCCAACGTTTTGGGTATCCAGATCAGTACGTCTGAGATGGGAAGTGTGGCAAGGAGGGGCAAAACCAGCACTGGAAGTGAGTGAGGTCGGGGACGTGGCGGCCCGCGCGGTGCTCAGCTTCAGAACATAATAATGTGAGGAGACTGTCCGGAGACTCGGGGAAGCCCTTTACGGTTAACCCTTTACGGTAAACACGCTACGTGCGGTTTCTTTAAAGGGTTAAACGTCGATAGCGTCTCCGGAGACAACGCGTTTGGACCTAGACAGCCCCACTGAAGAAGAATCCATGTTAAAGTACTGGAGCTGCAGCTTCCCGCCTCATTCATGGTCCTACCGGTTTTTCTCCAGTACCTGGCTGCTTATTTCTTTTTTTTTATTGTTATATTTAATCACGAAGTCTTCCAATACTCATCATTGTGACAGCGTTTCAGCGGCTACACAAGGACGCGCATGTACAAATGTACTAAACACATCAGGCAGAGAGGATCAATGGGTTTCATAGCTCCCTGGGAACAGCGGGAAACTTTATTCCTGAGAAGGATACATCCATACATCCGAACGAGGCGGCCGTCCACGGAGCGCGCAGGAGGAGGAAGCCTCGCGTCGTGGAAATGACTCGGCTTTCCGGCTATTAGAAATTTCCTAGGCTTCTGAAAAGACATTTTATGCATAAAAAGCTGCAAATAATTAATAAATAATCTTTCGGGAAAATAATGTTCTTTATGACATTCATTTTTGTATGAGTAAGAAAATTGTCAACCAAGACTTCCAGGGGCGGACATCCCCCCCCCCACAGCGGATGACACCTCGTCCGGCCAGCGGGATTTCTTATCGTATTTTTCACTCGGTATTACGGTATTTGTGTGAATAAGGAGTCGGCCCTCGGAGGGACCATCGAAGCGTTTCCAATAACCAGATTAATAACTTCATTCATTATTAGTGAATGGATTCAATCTACCAGAACCTGGACCTTTTTGCTCCGCGTAATACGGTGGCCAAGCTGGCGTAACAATCAGTTCTAATCCTTACGTCCCCCGCTGGAAAGAATTATTCTCTGTTTATGGGGAGAATCTCTTAAGGGGGATGAATAATTATGTAGATCCCGTTAAAAAGAAGTTATAATAGCGGCTACCATGAGACACAGATATGGCAGGTTTCTAATACACATATTTATCTATATATATATTATTATCATCATTATTATCTTTTATTTATATAGCGCCAACAATGTACATAGAGCTTTATATATAGAGTTATAGTTATATACACACACATATATATACACACACACACATATATATACACACACATATATATAGTATCACAACACATAATATATACAGCGACACACATATATTAGCACACACATATACTATGTATCTGCCACATCAAACATATAAAGTACTATATGAAGTCAACACATTTAGTATGCTTAGCCAATCCACACTATATATATTTAATATCTACACTACTCTCACGAGTAAGTACCACACCAATAAATATGCACTCTTAGTAACACACATACTATATTATACACTACACATATCATTATTACTTAAACACAATATTATAGTTTACGACCTACATATATATATACACACATATATATATATACACACACATATATATATACACACACACATATATCACTCAGCGGCCCGGGGTGTAAATGTAGAAATTCCTCCCTGAACGACGTTTGAATGTTTGAATAAAACCCTTAAAATATCACTTATAACACTTTCTGTCTTTGTATAAACTTTACTGTCACAAAGTCTATCGTATCCTTCAAACAGGGGAACAGATGCCAGGAGCTGTAAAAACGCTCAATAAACTGCTTTATAGATAAAACAAACAGCAAATTCTGACATGGGACGCAGGTCCGATGGTTTAACAGCACGCAGACGCGCTAAGGACGCGCTTAATCGCCGACATGGAGCGGCGGCCATACTTCTTTTAAAATGTTGCCCGTAACGAACCCCCGAGGTTTAGGAGGAATCGGATATCCAGGTCATAAACTGCACTCTCTTATATAAATAAACAGACGTTTCCTCAACCGCTAGGAGGTGACGATTAAAATTCTGCTCCAGAAAGGGCTCTGTGGGGGGGGGGGGCAATTGTGTTTTACTTGCAATGCCACATACAGCCACCAGGGTATCTAGAATAACAGGGCCTTTTATATTTACTTATTGACTGTATCCTTTCCGTGTTCCCTCTATGTCAATGCTGTTTCGGATCAGACTTATTATGGGGGCACCTGGCTGGAATTGCCCCCCAGGCTGAACGTTGCCAGCTCTGCCGTGGGATTGGGTCATGCAAAATGTAATTATGAATAAAGAGCAGTTTTGGTGTTAATTTTTGGGGATTAATTGTATCACTTTACCCTCTTATCGATGTTAGCATAGTCCATCGCCACAACAGAAGCTCATCGTAGGCACTGTGGTACATCCGGTAATATGGGTTTGACTATGTGTTTTTTTTAACGTCTGTTCACTCCTTTGTGAAGTGAATACATTTGTTTGCTTAATCAGTCGTTGGACTCGTCATTTACCTATCCCATGTATGTTAAAAATGTCCCCACCGTATTAGCCTCTGCCACATCTCCCGGGAGGTTGTTCCACTTATCTACTGTCCTCTAGAAGTTATTCCTAAGGAAGAACTAACTCATGATCCAGTGGCATATGATTGAAAGGGTTAAATTGAAGGCACAATGCTTTCTTTTTTATCCTGGAGTTCATGCGTTCGCATTGAAAGGGTTACATTGACGCTGGTTGTGTTTTTGCCCCCCGCGCATGTGCAGAGTTAAGGCCACTTTAACACCTGCTGGACATCCACCTGTTTTTCGCACCCCTGAAAGAACCTTATTTTACGATTGATGAGTAATGCACACCTTACACAAAAATATAAGGACTCGGCGGTCTCTTATCTGCGGCAGAAGACAAGATTATCTTATCTCTTTTATTATTGTGTATCTTAATTACATTTTGTTTGGACTCCAGAAATCCATTTATTGCCCTCCATAATAAACCAGTAAAACAATCATCATAAACCAGTTAAAAACCATCAGCTGGGGCTCTAATAACCAGTAATATAATTACAGCAGGTAATAAGCGAGAAGGACATGCGCAGCATTTTCACACAATGTGTATCCCTGCACAATGTATAGATCAACATAGCATTTGTCTGCAGACCAGGCCCCATTTGGCCCCATCTAGTCTTAGATTCAGGAGCCGTACGCCTATCACGTGCATGTTTAAACCCCCTCGCCGTTTTAGCCTCTACCCTTTCTTCTGGGAGACTGCTCCACTTACCTACTACCTTCCCGTCTTTTAGCAAAACTAACTTCCTTTATCAAAGATGCATATGGCTGTTTTAGTTCAGTAAATTATTATTCAAACAATAATAAAGGGGTATTTTTTACATTGATCTGGGGCAAAGAGTGGCAAAAACGAGCATCCGCTGGTCCCTCCATTCCTTCTCCTTATCTCAGTAACCTAACAATATGGGAGAGATAACGGGGAGGAAAAAGAAGATTCTGAGAACAGGAAGATATATATATATTTTTATTAAGATGGTTTTGGTTAATTAGTTTGAAAAATACTGGACAGCCTGAACAGGAAAACTCATCAGGTCTTTAATAATATGTAGTAATTCACATTTTAAATCCAGAGAATAAATTCACATGGATTAATTAATTATTTTTTTTATATTAGATTAATTTATATTTATATTTTAGAAATCTGGCAAATTCCTACCTAGAAAAAATGAAGAAGAAAAAAAAAATAATTAATGGATAAAAAGTAAAATTTTGAATTAATTATTATTTCTTGTATTTTATTATCCCTTGTGCTCATTTTTGGATTACCCCCCAATCACCTCGTTTCTGTAAAAAAGATTTAATCTGCTATTATTATTTCTCGCAGAAAAAGGAAAATGCAAAATTCATGTGAAATTGGACCGGGGATGGAGAGCGTTGGGCATTAATTGATATCCCGTCTAATGGAAATGGCCGTTTTTTATTGCGGAACATTTTGTATTCGAAGCAAAAAGCCAAATCCTTCTCAATTAGGACCGGGAGATGGTTACAAATTATACATTTTTTCCAGTAATAAGAATACGTAACTTCTGAGACGTCTTCCGCTCCAGATCGTGATGTTCCTTGGTGTCCATACGTATGATCCGTATGTTATGGAGACCGACGTGACGTAGAACGTTCTCAGGACCTTCTAGTTGAGGACTTTTATCACTTTGAGCGACTGTGTTGTGATGGTGTTGTGTCCGGTACTGTGTGGCATTAGCATGAATGTGTAGATATATCCGCGTGTTGTGTTAGAGTGTGTGTGTATAGGTGTATGGAGTTAGCGTGTCTGTGCATGAGTGTATGGTGTTAGCATGTGTGTGTTTATGTTTGTAAGAATATGATGCTAACGTGTGTGTGTTACGGTATGGTGTTAGAGTAAGTATGTATGTTAGTATGTTAGTGTTTTAGTTTGTTGGTATTTTGTGTTAACGTGTGTGTGTTACGGTATGGTGTTAGAGTAAGTAGGTATGTTAGTGTGTTAGTTTGTTGGTATTTGGTGTTAACGTGTGTGGGTGGGTGTCAGCGTATGATGTCATTGTGGGTTTGTGTGTCAGCATGCGGCGTTGGAGTGTCACGGGTGAGCATATGGTTAGTGGGAAGGGGAGAGGATGAGCAGGAGAATGGATGCGTGTGTATGGTTGTAGGTGTTAGAGTGAGTTTGCGTGTTAGTATGTATGCGTGTTAGTATGTATGCATGTTAGTATGTATGCGTGTTAGTATGTATGCATGTTAGTTATAGGGGGCCCTTGAAAAAATACTGGACCCAGGTGTCACTCACCCTAGGCTCGTCCCAAGTTCTTATAAGGGGTGCTTGTGGGAGGATCTTAAGGCGGAAAGATGGGTGGAGCAATGGGTGGGACCGTGGGATGGGCTGATGGTGGCCCTGAGTCAGTGGCCAGAAAGTCAAAGAAAATATCCCGTTACAGAGAGGCAGGGACAGAATTTATGCAGGTCCTAAACGGGGAAGAATTACATTGTAACATCTGTAACAAAGCTGAAAATTAAAAATATAAACATGCAATGAGCGAAGAAAAATAATTGGTGCTAACGCTCTGACGGCAGCTGCTGGGGGGTTAGACGCATCTCCCAGGGTTCAGGCCTTTCTGAAAAAGCAAAAAAAAAAAACAAGAACAAAAAAGCAAAATAACTCTGAATCGGCAAAAAGGGACGGCAGTAACCGCAGCGACACAAAGGTTAAAAATAAGACACTTATTCAATCTCTCAACCCGCAGTCCGCCCGGCCCTCTCACTTCCCCTAATATCCCCCGAAAAAAAACCCCAGCGTGCATGAAACGTTATCAGGAGGAAGCAGCTGAAGACGCCTTAAACACAAGTAACATAAACCGGCGGACAAAAGACAAAATTCAGCCCTCCGCTACCAGGTTCTATTCTCCAGAGCCTTAAATCGCACACAATGCACACACACAGAAATAGCACACAAATATCCAAGTGGGGTTACTCATACAATAAGTGCGATGGCCTTTCAACTGTAGCCTGACCGTTATCTTTCCCCTTTTTGTCTTGTGTTTTTCCTCTGGCCCTAGCAACGAGGGATACACGCCCTCGCCCACACGGTCACGCTTACCCGAAGTATTACTTCCTGTCGTATTACTTCCTGCCGTATTACTTCCTGCCGTATTCACCCACCTAAGCCAAGTGGTTAGCGTTAGCCGCATTCGCTCACTTGATATTTATACCAATACTCCTTTTTTATTTTTAGTATGGAAAAAAAAACCATTTAAAAATAGACTTTGGGGGATTTAATATTAATTTTGTTGGGGGGAAAAAATGAATTTTATCGTTCGATTGATTTTACCAGAGAGATACGCTTTGAGCTGACCCGGAAGGCGTTCAAATATTGAAGCTTTTACCCCAAGATTGTAAAAAAGACAAAAAACAAAGAGAAAAGTTAGTTTCTGTGTATATATATGTCAATGCAAAAAGAAAAGAAAAAAAAAATTGATTGGTTTCTATACAATAATGTAGCTGAGCGTTGAATAAAAGTGTTTTTTTTAATTCATTTTGTAGCAATACAAGCCATTGAGGTCAGTCATGTGATATTTTGGGTGGCTTTCCCGGCTCAAACACCACACTGAGCTGATGCTTTATGGCGATGCTAATGAAGTCCTGTTTATGCTAATGAAGACTGAAACTTTAGCCATTGATAACAAGAAGGCAGAATAATAAGGAATCAGTGGCTTATGGAGGCGCAGAAAGGAAAACCCTTGGGCAGCGGTCCTAATGATTAATAATAATTTATGGAGTTCTCTGTAGACCTGTTGAGGTTGTGTCATTTCTTCACCGAGAGGAAGGTACAGACATGGAATGGCCTTCTAGTAGAAATGGTAAAAGACACTCAGCAAGGCAATTTAAGCATGCGTGGGATGAGGCTACCGCAAACATGAGACGAGACCGAGGGCCAAATAAGGTCTGAGGTCAAATGGGAAGTAGAAAAAAATAACGATTGCTTTTATCTGCTGTTACATTGTGTCTCTAAATGTCTTACACGTTGTGAATACTGACCTACGAGCCCAATCAAGGAAAACAGCCCCAAATCATGAAGAAGAAGGTCAAATACTAATAAACCACCGGTTTACAATGACTATACCGGGGGGGGAGTCCTGGTGACCATTTTATGGCAGATATGAGTAACCACCAGTAGCTGCATGAAGTCCTGAAGGGACCGGCCAGCCTAAAGCCCATGCTGAGCATTACGGAGCTACCAGTTTCACTAAACCCCAACGGCCGGGTCTTGGTCAGCTTTGCACGATTCCAAATTCCAGATCTCCTGATACCCTATCCATGAAGACCTGTTAGGGGGCACCATGCGCATGCATATCTCACATGGGGAGAAGTCCCATAGGCTCATAAAACCCCGGAATAAGAGAAAACTTTTGATATATCCGTTTCCAACGTAACAATTTTCACCGAGATTAATATAAACTTTATCCGCTCGATGGAGCGCTGCGCCTTCAAAGAAATCCACGCCAGCGAATCCGCAAACGTTTCCGTTATCCGACTCAGGCTCAGGATGCCCGGCTTAAAGTTAGCGGATAAACAAAGCTGGATCCCCGCGAGGACAGAGCTTGACTCGGTTGCGCTCTCTTTAATTTGTCCATTTATTGATTTACGGGGGGGGCGCTCGCTCACATGTTCACTTTTGTTACATATTTCTCGACACGCTTCGCGACGTTACCGCTCTCGAATGTTAAAACGTACAAAGATTGGTAGAGCAATCGCTTCCCCGCAGGAGAATGACAAACGGGGAGGAATTACCGCCGCGTGCCCCCTCTTAACCGCGCCGCTCTGATACTCTACATTATTCTGCTAGCACAGATTTTATGCTCTTTAGAGCCAAGAGTTGGCAGGTTTTTTTTGGAAATGTAGGACACGGAACAGCCGTGAAGATAAGCCTTTAGAGTCTGAGGACCACAGGGAAGCAATTTTAGGATCTGTACCTCCGGGAAGCTCTCCAGACCACGTCCTCCATCAAACGCGAGTGGTTTATTTCCTCCAAAACGAGGACATTGCCATAAAATATATATTTTTTTTAAATGGTTTCTTTTTTTAGTGGCATTACCTTCGTTTCACATCAACAATGAGACATTTAGAGCGCAAATCAAAGTATCCCCCATGTTATAGAAATTTTCAGCCTCTAAAAGCCTAGTGATGATTGTCACCCTTTTCCAAAAATCACTGAATACCCCGACTTCATCCTCAAAATGAACGTAGAGCAGACTGACCCGAACCGGACCGACCGCGCCGAGGCGGCGCTGGCCCTTTAAGGCTGCCGACATCTGGATACCGTTATTGATTAGGAGAGATTTAGTTTAAAGGTTCTATACATTAAATAAGCTGAGATCGTTGGGGGGAAATGGATCGCTGCCTGGACCAATCAACAACAATCAGCAACTTAACAATAACTTAATGGGGAGGAATAATCAAACAGAGCCAGAGAACATACGTGTAGAACTGTAACACGTACAATCTGGGAACAGTAACAGATACATTATATATACCGTATCTATAAATAAATATATATATTCCCAGATTCCCGTTTATTACTCTATTTACTGAATTTAATATTGTGCATTTTCCAAATTCAATCCTTTATCGCCGTTGGGAAGGTGATTGCAGAAGACGTCCATGGGCAGGCGATATTTCCGACAGGCGCGGACACTCTTATCTCCAGACGTTTAACAGGAGGTTTGCCGAGCGATACAGCGGCTCAGGAAATCACTGATTCGCCTCTTAAATGATAAAAGTGAATGCGGTAGAAATGCTGAATTTGTGATATTCTTTCGGAAAATGAATGCGGAGCTTTTTATAAAGAAGGAAGTTAAAGCACCAGAGATTTCCTTTAATGCGAGAAAACAAAAACATTGTTAGGACCCCTAAAAAAGCAGCCTAGGGGCTGCCACTGCCTGCTTGCTGTTTGTTATTGACATCATATCCAGGTGACCCATTTATGATGTCATATCCTGGTGCTCTATAGCAGGGGTCTCCATGGCTTCCCTGTGGTTTATAAGGGCCCGACTCCGATGAGCAGGAAGGACTGAGCTGGCCCTCTGACCCCATAGAAAGATAAGAACCATTTGGCCCATCTAGTCTCCCCATAAATATATATAGTTATTATGGGGAGATTTCTTCAATCTCTGATTAAAGTATACACTGCCCAGGGCCACTCTAACTCTCCTTCCGGGATGGTCCCTTCATAATGTGGATTGTAGTCAATCAGACGATTAGGGAATAGGTAAACATGTTCTGAATAAAGGCACCTGTATTCAAGCAGGGCTGTTGTATTGCGGGGCGCTGAGATATCATTAAGTCAGAATAGACTATGTGTGTGATGTGGAGAATCTCCGCATGACTTTGGGTTAAAAAACCCTGAAACTGAGGATTTAACCCTAGAAGCTCCCAGATATGTGTGTCAGTTATGGGCACTTTGTATGTTTCAGAGCAGCAAGCGGTATAAACAGGAATGCGCTGTGCCCTTCACCCCCTGCATCTACCACTCATTGTTCTGATAATAGAAAATTGCTTTTCTGAAGGCAATCAAACAATGGCCCCCATTGAGAGCGGTTTTATTATTTAAATCAGGACCGCAAAGGAAATTGCCGGAGGGAACAGACGATTTTAAATAAAAAAAATGTAACAATTGCCCGCTAAGGCTGATTACAAATTATAAAGACTTTCTTTAAAAAAAAATTCCACTTGAGATAATAGTTTTAGAAGGGCCGACGTTAAAGACGCACTCACACCTAAGTGCATGCTGGATCACCGATGCCCTAAAGCCACCTTATTTGTAACGTAACGGACACTTACACCCAGTAATACTGCTCCCCCCCCCCGTAAATAAAAAATAATAATATCTTTGTGGTGAACTGGGGTGAAATCATTCCGCTTGTAAGGGGAATGAAAATTCATGAGGAATCCGGGGAATCTGAATGTTTGTGCCGTTTACGGGGGGTTAAATTGCTCGGGAGTCTGAGTGTGTTAAGGGGTAGGGCTGTCCCGCCGATTCAGCTCCTTGGTACACAATGCAGCCAAAAAAAATTAGATAGGGCTCGCCGAACTTGGGTGGACTTTGACGTGGGGGTTTTTTGAATGATGGTAACCCAGAACCAAATGGCCAATGCAGACTGCTTCCAAACATGCAGCAGGGCAATAAGTGACCCGAGTGTGATCTATTAGCACATAAAATAAATCAATGTCTGGGGCAGAGGGGCAGTTTCCCCAAGGTGCGGGACCTCCCGGTCATTCACGGTCAGGTAGCAGCTAGGTGGCCACCTCTCTGGGTTCTTACCCCAGCGACGCGTGGCTTCTCACGCTAATCTCCCCTTTTATTTTCTTCGGAATTTTCCAACTTGTGCAAAACTCACCTCGATCGTCTACTTACAATCAGGTGACTTAGTGAATAGACCAAAAAATGAAACTAACGATTTACAATTTTACGACACTGTATTTAATGCTCAAATAAAAATATTTTCTTTTCATGGGACTTTCTATGTAAATTCATGTCACAGAATAAACATAATCCTGTCCCCAAAAGATAACCCAGTCAAAGAATTGGCAGGTTTGGCACCTGCAGTTCCCAGCTTATGGAGACCGGGGAGCTCCCTCTCTCCTGGGCAGGTGGCTTGGATCAGGTGGTATGGAGCAGCGGATGTGGGGGTGGGGCTAGCCACAGTTTGACCTTAAAGGGGCGGGGAGCGGGGAGGATGTAGTTGAGAACGTGTAGAGTAGGCAGGAGTGGGCTGAACCAGGGTGGGAAATGGGCGTGGCCAAATGTGGCTGCCCTAAAAGGAGATTAAAGCTACCAACCCGGAGACTCAGGAAGCTGGACTTCACCCAAAGACTCCGGGTCAAACCCATCAAGTTCCCAGGGAAGGTCATGTGATTAAATTCCTTGAGTAACTACAACTAGAACCTCCCCACTGTCCCTGTCCAGGTTCGGTCAAGCCAGTGGGGTATTTATTTTAGGGCATTTTCCTAGGCATGACCCAGGACCCGCCTTTTAATGCATCCTAAAGTTGCTTCCCAGCTCTTCCCAGTCCTCCATAGTGTAAATTTGGGAGATCAGAGGTCTCCTTAGTAATCGATCCATTGAGCACCACGACTGCTGCCCCCCCCAGGACTTGCCCCCTAGATATAGCCTAGGCTACAATATGTTGCGGGATCAAGCCGCGTTTCAAACCTTTGTACCTGAAAACGTAAAAAAGAAATCTTAATGATTTAACCGATTGGCTTCCAGAAGTGCAAGCGAATCAAAGGGTTAATGGAAAATCAACCTGAGTAAATAAACCGATCATCTAGAACTAACTAGAACCGCCCCTGACCTGTAAAGTGTGCCGTTTATTTCAATTAAGAGTGAAATCAGTATTCAGTTGCCCCGGGCTAATGTCACCGGGGTTACTCTGGTAAATAATCCACAGCCCCGCTATTGTCTGTAAGGGAATTTCTCTCCTTTCTGGGAATTTCACTTTTTTTTATGCCCCCCCCCCGGGGTGAGAAACGCATTAGGGAACCCCCGACGTTCAAATGTAACAGAAATGGAACGGGTCGCAGGTAAAATGAATTATTATTATTTATTGTTATATATATATAGCACCATTCTATTCCACAGCTCTGTACAATGGGATGCCCCGACACTGTGGGGGGGACCCTAAAGTGCAGAAAGCCCACCCCTCCAATGGGGTGGGAATCGGGGGTGACCTGGGCAGGATGCTGGCGTGACCAAAGATCACTCCCCCCCACTCAACCACGCTGATCATAATTGTGCCGGTCCAAGGAACAGGAAGTTAAGATGGCCTCTCCCATTATACACACAGAGGGGGGGGTTCTTATACAGATATATTGTTTATATTACTCCGTGAACACCATTACATCATTTAAAATGCGTAATTTCGTTTACAGCTGGGTTTAATATTTTGGGGGACCGTCGGATCTGCTTTAAGTGGTTAAATAGTCAATTACCACTCCGACCCCAATTTAAACTGGGATCCCTCTGGGAAAAAAACCCAGTTAAATTCCAGTTGGTAAAGGTCCAATAATCCCCCGACCCATTGGGTCATTCAGATTGCAAGATCTGGAATGCTGGAATCGGTATAATAATTGCGTAAATACATAAATATATCACTTTGCCAAAAAAAACATAGAAGGATCAACAAAAAAAACTTAGATCCTGAAAATGCGTGATTTTTCTTCAACGACAGCTCGGAATTGTAACAATGTCACCCACCCCCCCGAGGCTTCACTCCGGGACAATACATTCTACAAAGGAAAGTGACCCGGCTGCATCGCTGAGATTGCTGACATTTTATTCAGTTGTCAAAAACAAACAAAAAAAACACATGGCGCTAGTTAATAAAAACGATTGTTGTTTCAACGAAAAAAAAATAGAACAAAAAATGCGTTTTGGGGATATTTGGCATCATCTCTCTCTCTCTCTGTTCACAACATTCTAAAGAGACCCCTCGTTTAACCGGAGACATATAAAGTATATACCGGTATATATAGTATATAGTACTAGGGGGAGTGGCTCTGACATGTATTTACTTTAAGTATCCTCGATTAAAGGCGGGGGAGGGCTGGTCCGGGGGGTAAGGGGCAATCCCCCCCCCCAGGCCAGTGCGTGAACACCTATAGGGAAGGGCTGGGGTATGATGGATAGAGGTGGAGATGATGGAGTAAGTATGTTTTAGTGAGTGTGAGTGGAGTGTGTAAGCGTGTTACGGTGGGGGTCTATGTGTATGTGTGTGAGTAAGTGTGTGTGTGCTAGTGTGTAAGTTGGTTACTGGAGGGTAACGGTCTGCCCCCCCCCCCACAGGCCAGGAGGTGCCAGCGCTCCCCTAAAAAACACTATTCTTATTCGCTATGACATCTGAATGACTTTATTGAGACTTCCTATAGTTTTTTGTGCATTTTGTTTGTTAATAAGTTGTGTATCCCTTTGGAGAATGTGTCACCCCGGGAGCCAAGGATTGGGGACCCCGGGGTTCCTCCGTGGCCTGACGACGGCCACAGGCACCTTCACAAACCCCCAATGACGGGGTTAAAGCCCAACACCCCCGGCTTCATAACGTAAAGGTGTCATATATGTGGAGATATGACCTCATAGATTTCTAGTCCTGAAGTCCTATCCCTTCTCCTCCCTCCGCCCTTACAAAGACTGCCTGAACCAATCAACAACAATCACAAACTTAACAAAAGAGGAGAGATAACGTAATGGGGAGGAATAATCATCCAGAGAACATTCCAATGGTCTACGCATAAGGTAAATATGTTAAATGGGTTAATTTAGTGTACGGGACTTTAAAATGCTGGGAACGTGAAAAATCTGACTTAACAAACGATTAAAAAACATACAAATTCCAAAGAAAGCAGGAAAGATTTTTATTTTTTTAAACTGCTGTTTAATTATTCCTATTGTTCCTATAGAAGGCTTTAGGTATTTACTGCCGCGCTCCGTAACCACGGCCCCGGGGCTGACATCTGAATTATCCAAAGAATAAAAAGAGGAAGAAACTAAATAGAAGCAAAAAAAAAACCTAGCAAAAAGCAACGGGAACTTAGAAAAAAGAAAGGGAACAAAAGACTAACGTGACTTCCATAAAAATATTACATGTCAAATATTTCATTAGACTTTATTTGCGTAGTGAAAGCGCCGTTCCGCCTATTTTTAACCCAAAACCTTCCCAGAAATTATGCTTTATTTTTTTTATAATTTTTTTGTGGAAATATCCAGTTATGGGGTGACACAGAAGGAGACACTGAAATACATAACAACATTCCACATCAAAGGGTGTTTGCGTGTGTGCACGTATGTGTGCGTGCGTGTGTGTATGTGCGGCTGTATGTGTGCATGTGTGTGTGTGCGTCTGTATGTGCGTGTGTGTGGGGGGCATCTGTATGTGTGCGTGCATGTGTGTGTCTGTGTGCGTGTGTGTGTGTATGTGCATTTATGTGTGTTCATGTGTATGTGTGTGTTGTGCGCTGTAATGTGTGCCGTGCCGTGTATGTGCGTGTGTTGTGGGGGCATCTGTATTGTCGTGCATATGTGTGTGTGTGTATTGGTGTGTGTGTGTGTGTCTATGCGTTTATGTGTGGTGCAGTGTGTATGTGTGGTGGTGCGTCTGTGTGTGTGCGTCTGTATGTGTGCATGCGTGTGTGTGGTGGCGTCTGTATGTGTGCATGCGTGGTGTGTGGGTGGCGTCTGTATGTGTGCGTGCATGTGTGTGTGTGTGTGTGCGTGTGTGTGTCTGTGTGTGTGCGTGTTTATGTGTGTGTCTGTGTGCGTGTGTATGTGCGTGTTTGTGTATGTGTGTACGTGTGTTTCTCTGTGTGTGTGTGTGCGTGTGTATGTGCGTGCAACACTCATTCTTTCTGCTTCGTTAACCCTTACAATTTATGGGATATATGATTGGGCAAGAGACCCCTCTGTGCTACCATGGTAACAGCTGTTAAAAACGTAAACTTGGCTGCATGCTGGCGATTGATTGTTCAGATGATCAGCTTAAAAGCCTTGTGATCCTGCTGATGTTACCGATCCCGCTGTACTGCGCTGCGGAATATGTGAGCGCTATAAATAAAGATTTATAATAATAATTCCCTTTGGGTTTCCAGTCCTGTTTGATGAAGGCGCGGAAAGTTCTGGAATCGCTGCATTCCTGGGTCGTATGGATGGGGTCATATATGGGGTCAAAGACTACTGCAGGCAAGTCATGAATAAACCCATCCATATCTTTACAGAACAATGGCGGCCGTCACCTTTATAACATTCCGCCTGTCGGCTCCGACACCGCTCTGGGAGGTATAGGAACTTTAATACTTTACAGTTAAAGGAAATCTCCGGCCAATTTTTGGAACATTCTGAAGAATATCGAGTATAAATTGCTGGATTTGAGATATCAGGAGAGTTTGGGTTAATGCCCCCGACTCCTCGGTTTAATTACCCCCCCCCCCTCTATCCCTGGGTTTTTGATTCTGTAATGAAGACGTTGCGGACCCTGGCGTGACTCGGCCCCCCCTGGCGACCCGCTCTCCGTGACGACTCTATCCGTTTCCACGCGTTTTATCACATTTTTTGACTACGTGATACGTGGAGTATCTGAAACCAGTTTGAAAAGATACATTTCTACATTCCACATGATGAGCAGATACGGGTTTTTTTTTTTTAGCTAATTCCTCGCGTTTATCACGCAAACCGGGTATATCAGGCCCCGGCTGGACGAGATAAATTCAATCAATACGATGTCCTTGGTGAATAGACTCGTTCCTCATTTCTGTATATGAGAGAAGAAGAATTTACCCCAATAAGGGGGATGTGGAGCCATATAAGAAAGCTAAGGAGACCACCTAATGCCCCAAACAGTCCCACATTAAAGTGCTTTGCAGCTGCAGCAGCTAAGCTGCAGACCTCGGCCCCCTCTGCTGTCCACCTGTGAAGCAGCCAATCATTGGCAGGAAAGTGCTCCCATTGAATTAAAGGGAACATTTTTTTGCCCCTGCGTGGGGTTCTCATTATACCCCCCCCTTGGAAACCTCATGCGAAGCGTAGCTGATGGCTGGGGGGGGTGTGTGAGTATATTGCACATGCGCATGTATAAGAGGGCAATGTGCTTGGGCAAAAGCATCGCATACAACCACCGGGCGGCCATATTTGTAATTTTGATCTCAATGCCGGCTTAGAGTTAATGACGGGGCAAATTTGAGATTAAACATGACTTTTTACCCGTACCTGCGCAAGGTAATTGGCTAACATAATGTATAGGTGAAAAGTTACCCTCTACGTTGTGACGCCTGGTCATTTTTAAATGACAGCTGCATATGATGCCTGGAGGAATTAAGCAGACTCTCATCATTCTCAGCAGCCACCAGGAAAGGGGGAAATCATGCTGCTGACTCTAGTCCATGTCGCTTAAAAATAGGGGGCTTAAGAGCTGTTGCTTTGACCCCAGGTGCATGATGGGGTCCCGATAAAAAAAAAGATTATACGAGTGGAATAAACTCATCACAATCTAACATGACAGAGACCTTTAATATATAATAGGATGTTCCATTCCTACATGCGCGGATAATCACAGCCATCGCTTATGTCCATAAACGGACCCCCAAACCGCTGCCCGGTGCCAATGCTTTGTGATAAAGGGTTATTTGCGATCGTCTGATACAGAGAGAGAAGAGCTTCCCAGCTTAATCTGTGTTTTTTATCGACTCGCCAAACCATTCAGGTTGAACTGGTTTCCGAATGATCGTGTGCATTGAGACGGGATGCGGGCAGCGCACGCACACAATGCCATAATCCTTTCATATAAAAGCGGTGCCAAGACCACGGCCCTCGTGTGACGTGTAGGGACACAGGCATGACGGAGATCACGGCTGATAGAGATCACGCTTGGGCCAGAGCAAAGCCAGGAATTAAAACATGTACGATCCGATCATGCCACAAAGTCCTCCGCTTAAACTCTTCCCAACGCCCTTTCCTCCAATGCCAAAAGTACCTCCAGCGGTGTCCCTGTTTTGTTTCGCCAGTCCTTCCGTTGGTCCCAAATCCTTGTGTCCCTCTTGTCTAGGAGCTCGGAATGTTTGCTGGGTATGAGGGTATCGCAGGGTTCTACAGCCCTAAAAACCCCGATAATGTGTATAGGAACGGTGGCCATGGGTTCATAAATTAAAATGTTCTTCATTTTGCTTCTAAATCCCTTACTCAGTTACATAAATAGCTATAAAAAGTGCCTCCCAATACTCCTCTAACCACAAGTCCTATAACAATAAGCCAAGTGAATACTTTAAAACGCCAGGTAATTCTTCATCGGCTAAGAAAAAGCAAGAAGCCCAACCTTTTTTACTTTCCATAATCCCTCTAGACGTCCGCGTCTGGTTTCCCACGCTTTAGATAACCGGAGTATCCTCAGTATCTGGAAATGGAATCTGAGAACGTATCGACTTGGGAAGACGACCTAGAGTTGATTTATTTGAGTATTTTCACCTTTTTCTAGTTGCTGGAACCTCGTGGGCGGTCCATGTGATTGTTCCCTCTGCCTGTTTGTAATGCTGGCTGTTTTGTTCAAGGATCTCCTGGAATCTCCTGGAAGAGTCACTGGAATAAATACCCCAGGGGTAAAATGTTTTTTTTTCTGTTTCCTATTTGCCTAGCCATGTGAACATGTAGAGGACAGAGACTATAGCCCTGTCCACCCCGTGATCTCTTTCAGGTCTCACCTTCTGACCAGCCACCATTGGGAAAAATAGAGCTACAGATAGTCTGACTCTGGATCACAGACTCATCAGTGGATCTACGCACGATTCCCATACATAAAACAGAGCTTCCCACCTACGGACGGCCCTAGGTATCTCAACTCCAAGCTCTGCCGGTATGCATGCCACTCCAGTAGGACCGCATACGTCCCTGCAGTATTAACATTCTTCCCATGACTCTTCTTATTGGAGTCCAAGATGCTTTCGGAATGGTTATTGTAATTACAGATATAACAATATAATAAAGACATCACATTCCATAAATTATTTATTGGATGCACACGCCCTGCCCTGGTATGAAGTCCTTGTATTTCTTAACATTTTGTATTCCAAGAAATTCTTCTTCAAATAGAAAGTTGTAGTACGTGGCGCATGGTCTGGAGACCGGGTGCCCTGTAACATGTTTATTGCCTTTCCTTCCTACCAATTATCTTCTTCAATGCCCTTTATATGCGTACCTGGAGCTCCTCTCTCCCGTTCCTCTTATAAGGTGGGAGAGGGAGGGGCCTATTTGAGGAGGCGGGGCTAATGTTGCTATAGTGTTACTATGGAGTTCTAACAAATTGTTCTAAGCGTGGAAATGGATTTTCAGATATAATAATGAGGATCTTGCTTAATCTTTCAAGTACTAATTTACATATTTGAAAGCATGGGCGATTGCCCTCCTGCCCCCTTGTCAGTTCTCCCATGGAGGACATTCAGACTAAAAATTAATTTAATTAGGGTGTTAAATCTTTTCTACTCGCATATAAAACACAATGGTTTATAATGTGGTTATCCTCCGCCCTTGATTCGGTCCGACCCAGAGTCTTTGGGTGAAGCTCTGCTTCTCCGTGTCTCCGGGCCAGTTTCCTTTTTCCCCTCCTACTCCCTGCCTGCATAAACCTATTTGAGGCTAGCCCCGCCCCTCTGTGCAGTTATCCCCGCCCCACAGAGATAGCCAAGCCTCCACAAATGGCCAGCCAAGTGGCCCTGTGTAGTCTACCCTGAGAAGTTCCCTGGTGCGCACAAGCCAATAGGTAATCACTTACACCCAGAACTCCGCCCAGGAGGAGCAGTAAGGTCAGCTCCTTGAGGACTCAACGAAAGCCACATACACCACCCCACTCTGCTTCCTGCCCCCCCCCCTGATAGTATGGAGCAATCAGTACCTACACAGCAGACATTTATCCTAAGTAGACCAGCGAGAAGGGGTAACGAAGCTGAATTTTGCATTCAATGAATGTATTTGAACGTAAATTGTCTTCTTCGAATGAAAGGAAATCTGATTTTTTTTTTTAAATAACCCACTCAGCTGGGAATAATTTGAAGAAATCATATTCACAAAGATCTGAAAAATATTCTTCCCTTTGAAAAAAGTAATCAGAAAAATGCTTCTTCTCAAAATTCATTTTCTTATCAGAAGTATCAGACGTTCTATCATTTTTACTTTTAAAGTTTCAAAGCAGAGAGAAGGAATTGCTGGTCACCCCGGGGGCAAAGTGTTATTCGACTGTCCCGTTTTATTGGACGGGGTCAGACCAGTCGATTTCTTACCAGCTGAATGCAAGAGCAACTGGCAGGACAACCCTAACCAGTTAGATACAGTTGGCAACTACCGTACATAAAGGGGCATGAGATCGGGGAAGGAGGCAGTAATAATAATATAACGATGATACACCGAACAGGACCGGCTGAAACAGAGCTGCCAACATTCCAACCAGGCTTATGTCCCAGCAAATGCCCCATTTAGTAGATTCGCCGGTTGCTTGGCATGACCAGTGCTCCAAACATTCAGAATGCCCCATGATGCCAAGCTGACATAACATGGGTGGAATGTGACATCACGGACTGACATGTGACATCAAACCTGATTATACCAGTGTAGAAAGCCTATACGTCAACACCTGAAAACTTTGCAGCTCCTCTTCTTTTTTGGTTCGGATTTTTGTCTGCAGCAAACCCATAGCCACGCGGCCGTGGGTTCCCTGGGTGTACCTAGGTACCACCAGGGCTGGTCCCCGGATCACTTCAATTTCTCTAGGAGAAGGGAGGGGCGACGTTGGAGAGGTGTGACCAGTAATCAGGGCCGGACTGGCTATCCCGAGGCGGCCATGTCGCTGATGACGCAGCTGGACGCATATATGTGTCCGCATGCTACATTTTTATGGTTATGTAGGATACAGTCGGAGAGTTCCCGGTTACGGCCCTGGGGCCGTTACCAATTAGCAATGTAGCAAGATTGTCGTGCCTCTTATTCCCTCCGGTTAATTCATTTTTTTTTAATTGTCATTTTATAATAAATTATTTTCCGGATCTTATTATTCTTTATCAAGTGAATGTTTCGCTCTGTTAAAAAAAAAAATAATAATAATAATAATAAAATAATAATAATAATAAAATAAAAAGGTCACCGGCCCAACAACCCACATGTTTTGTCTCCGTTTCCCCCTAATACATACAGGCCAATCATATTATTATTATAAATAAAATCCTGTTTAACCTTTTTGTGACATTTCTACATTTGTGGGAAAGGCTCTTTTGTAAAAAAAAAAAAAAAAAAAAAAAAACTGTTTTTTTTCTCATTTTCTGCATTCTTTTAAGAAAATTATACTGATCGCCTTTTTTTTTTGTTATAAAGTTTGTATTTCACACTATTATGAAAGAAGGAAAAATAAGAAGTCGCATGTAACGGACCGGAAAATGTGCTGTGCTTCATAAAACCAATAAGCATAGACAAATGGGGAGGAATAATCATGCAAATCTTCAGGGCAAGGCTGAGTTACAATGGCTGCTCCTATAGCAATCTCAGAGGATGGTTTTCTCATATATATCTGTGAACATCGCTGGATCGCTTTGTTTAACCCTTTGGGTGCCGAGTGTCAACAGTACATGTGTATGTATGAAGCCAGAAGCCCGTGGCTACAGGAGCAGAGATACTCTGTGGATATGGGAACTGTTTGCGTTTAGCTCAGATACTCAAGTTACAGAAGCTGTAATCGGTGGCAGCCTGTGGCAGAGGCAGCCTTAGTCAACCAGCCCTTCTATTCTGAGGTTACTTCTCTTTTCCTGCCCCACCTTTACAAAGGCGACTCGAACCAATCAACGACTATCAGCAACTTAACAGGCGAGAGATAACTTCCTGCTCTCGGAATTATTCTTCCTGGCGGAGTCATGATGGCTGCCCCCATGATATGCACATAAAGTGGGTTTCTAATAATTTTATTCTTTAAACTCGGCCTTATTTGTTTCTTTGGTGTTCCCACCTGTAAAACGTAGGGTTTGGGGCACACAGCAGCGTTATTCGAAACGATCATTTCCACGATTCATTAAATGTCTGATTTCGCATTAAAAGAAAGTGTAGCGGCCGATACACCTGGCAGCAAATAGCAGGCAAACAGGGGGATTATTGTTATCAACAACGAAGTCATTGTGCGGAGAAAAGCTCGTCTCATCCTGTACTGGGTGTCCTTATAAACTGGCAGCACATTATTCTTCAGCATCTGAGTAGGCATTGTCTGTACAAATGCAGACCCTTGCCAGGTAGGCCACTGATTCCAAAGGGATTGCGACACTTACAGCGTGTGGCAAGATTTCTAGCGTACGAGTCAGGCTCGTTAAAAGGCAACATCGAACCGCCTAAAAGTGGAGTTTAATCTCCCCATTTAACATTGTATTATTCTTATTGTTATTATTATTATTATTTAAATAAATAATTAAATAATAATTATATAAAATAATTTATTTAATAATAATATTATTAAAAATAATAATAAAAATAATAGAATATTAAATAATCGTAAAATAAAAACCTTTTAATTACATTTCAGTGACCTTCCAACGATCATATTAAAATATTGGAAACGGTGATCGTCTAGACTGGGACCTGTTAAGGGTTTGCCCCAAGTCTCAGGGTTTTTACCCCAATCTTAGGGTTTCAGGGTGAATGGGCAGAGGGAAAAAAAATAAAAAAAATATATAAATGGAAAAAAAAGAAAATACACTTTATAAAGAGCCCGTTCATGTTACCAACATGGCATTCCTCAAAAGGAATTCAATCAATATTTTTTTTAAAAAAAAGTGCCCCAATAACCCTACAACTACAAGTAAAATATATATTTTTTTTTTAAACTGTATAATAAAAAAATATATAATATAGGGTAATATGTAAAGTATGGATGGGAGTCTCTTAAAAAATATATATATGTGGGTTATATAATAACCATTGGGTCATTGATCAGCTCCGGTACTTACTGTGGGGATGAAAAGATATATATTTTTCCTATTTTAGTATATATATAGATTTTTATGTATTATGACTCATGATTATAATGTTTTATGTATAGCTAAGATTTTAAAAGGAGGCTCTACTTCTACCGAACAAAATGATAAATGATTTGTGCGGGTTCATTAAATATGAAGGGGAATCACTCAAACATATGGTAAAAATGACAAAAAAAAAAACCATCCTGGGCCTGAAAGGGTTAAAGTACTCACAGAGTACTTTACATATACTAAATATATATATATATATATAATATATAATATATATATATCCCTCTATAGTGGGGCTGTCAGGGACAGTAAACAGTTCCTTTATCAATATCTGAGCATCCTGATTGGTGCTTTTCTCACTGCTATGCCACAGCTGAAATCCCTGCTTGAATGCAGGTGACTTAATTCAGAATATCCGTTATTAGAACGGACGTGCACATTACATATTTATTTTAGTTGTGACGTAAAAAGTATACACACCGCAAAACAGGAGTAACACAGGTGCAAGTCAGCTGTACCCAGTCTGGCGGATACGTGGAACAGCCTCTCGGCAGAAGTGGTAGAGGCTAGAGGTGACATTGGGTTTCCGGTTACAACATTGGACTGGACCTCGATCGGCTCGTTGCATCGTCGTCTTGGATCCCGTAGCAGAAAAAAATATTTGATCGGAATGGAATCCTTTCATTTTTCAGATTCTTTTCCCTAATATCTGTTTTATGCCTCTATCAATAATTCATTTTTAGTCTCGGCTTCCAAGGCTGTCTCGGGCCGTTTGCTCCAAGGTCAGTCTGATTGTCTCATCGGCTGTCTCTCTCTCTCTCTGTCTGGATATTTCCGTTGCTTCCGATCTCTGGTGCCGGTTTTCTTTTAGGTTTTTATTTTTATATTTATATTTTCTTTTTTTCTCAGTTTATTTGATCTCAGTCCAGCGACAAGCCGTCCGTCGGGCGATCAGATTTAGGAACCCGATGATGCCTATGATAGCTGCGTGGTCCCTTTACATTTTCATGGCATACCTTTTTCAAATGGATTATTATTTTTATTTATAATAATTAGTATTATTTTTAATTAATATTAGTAGTAGTGTTATTATTATTATCTTTTATTTATAGAGCGCATACCATTTACACAGCTCTTCTTATATTTAAGAGGTCTGACAAGACGAGAACTGACAGACTAAGACAGACCGATACATTAGGTAGAGAGCTCTCGGCTCACAAGCTTACAATCTAGAGGATGGGGGGGTTCTCTCCAGGTTTTGCCCCAGAGCCTACGGGTGAAGCGTCGCTACTCCGGGGTCTCTGGGTCCCTACAGGGAATCTCCAGCTGGTGGGAGTGGCTTTAAGGCACGCCCCCCCCCCCCGCTCCCCTCCCACTTCGCCTCCAAAAACGGGCAGCTTTCAGTCAGAGGACCAATGATGTCAGCAAAGGAAAACACCGGCCTTTCACCTTCATACTTGGCAGTGTCCCCATCATGTGTCAATAAAGTTTTCTCATTTTGTAATTTTGCACATTGGGCTCATATCCTCATTTTCTTTTTTTATTGAAATGGTGTTATTTATATATATATCATTAGCTTAGAATTTCCTATTTATGTTAATAAAATGCCCCTTGGCGAGCAGAGACCCTTTACGTGCCGCCATCTTGAGTGCGGTGACATGATGTCACTTCCTGGTGCTCATCACGATGTCGGCGGGACCGCTCGCTGGCGTCAGCGGGACGTGATTTCCCTTTTAACGGGCCCTTTGCGCAGGGGCCCTACACTCAATAGTGTGATTGGGTCCCTGTTGTGCAGCGGAGGGTCTTCTGCCCCCTAGACCGGCCGCCCTAGGCCTGTTGATGCGATTGATGTCATGTATAGATCAGGGATCACTATACTGGAGCCGTGGTTTCCATGGTAACACTGGAACGTTATCTTTTCCCCCATAAAACGTTGAAGATGATATAATGTAACGCCATACTTATTCATTATTTTGCTGAACCGTTATCCGTGTTACTTCCCAAAAACGATGACCTCATCGATTTATAAGAATGTCATTTAAATCAAATTATTGCCAAAATATGAAGTTTGGAATCCCTAAATCACCTTCTCCCAATATGTTTACAGCCCCGAAACAACATATGGAGCCAATTACCGGAATCGCCGAGCGTGGCTCGCATATTAATCTCCAGGTGACCGATAACCATCAATACAGCTAATTACACCTAGGCCGTGACCGGACGGGGGCTCCAGCGCCTCCTTCTATATAATTCAATAGTTCATCAAGCCAAGTGGGCCACAATGACCCTCGAAACACTCCGCAAGCCCGGGGGGAGGCTTAGGGGAACTTCCAGCTTTAGTGTAAAGGAACAGAGAAGATATGAAGCTTTTTGCACTAGGGGTCCGGGGCCCTATTCTTTAGCATTAGCACATTCACGCGCGGCACATACTGTGTGGTGATGAATGATCGCCTGCAGGACACATTAACTCTGAGCTGAGCCGCTTTCTAAATTGTTATTCTGGTTTAAAATTGACTTTGTGGCGCTCACTCATTAACTGGGTATTAGGAATCGGGCACCGCGGGTTAAATATCAACGCAGAAAAATAGCCGAAAACATAAAATTCGAGAATATCACGAATAAGCATTTTGGGAAAACTCCCAGTAAACGATTTATCAGCTCATCCTGGGTGTCAGATCGTGTTTTGAGGACTTTATTCCACGCGATGCACGGTATGCGTATAGAAGCATAGAATCCGCCGGCAGATCGGCCCCATTCGGCCCCCGTCTAGTCTGCCCGTTTCTCCTGCTGTAACGATTCAAACCTTAATCAGTCGTTGGTCTTGTCTTAGATTCAGGAGCCGTATGTCTGTCCCATGCATGTTAAACCTCACTGTATTACCCTCTACCACCTCTGCTGGGGGGCTGTTCCACTTATCTAAAAACCAAAAGTATTTTTAGAATATAGCAAAAAATTTAACCCATCTCTAAATGGAGAACATAATGGGCAGCTTTTACCCTTAGAGTGCCATTGTTAGAGAACTTTTACCCTTTCCTTTTAGTAAGTTATATATATCCGGTATACACCGGTATATCACAGACCTCCATTGATTTTTTTGTCTCTCTGGTCCGATTGATGAGATCAGAGGATTCACGCTGCCCGCTGCGGGACTTTTGGCGGAAATGTTTATTCCTCCCCCTCTAACATCAAAATACCCGTAATGCCGGATAATTTACCCCCCCCCCAGAGAAAACAACACTGCTCGGCTTCATAAGGCCAATAAGAACGAGATCATTCCGCTGGATAAACGCGTCGACGGCGTGATTTAATGGACGCCGATGAATGACGGAGGCCGGAGCGTTATGGGGGGTAGTCTATGGGGTAGAACTTATGGGGGTGGAAGCGGTTATTAAGGGGTGAAAGCGTTGAGGGGGTGGAAGGATTATGGGGTGGAAGCATTTGATTACGGCGGGGTGAAAAAGAATATGAGGGGTAAGCGTTTTGGGGGGTGGAAGATATGGGGGGTGGAAGCATAATTGTATTAACGGAGGGGTCATCATTATGGGGGTAGAAGCGTTATTGGGGGGGTCGAAGGATTATTGGGGGAATATATAAATATATGCCGAGGGAATATATAAAAAAGACAATAATAATAATAGCATCCTGTTCTCAGGATCAGCGTGATTATTCCTCCCCATTATGATATTTCCGATACACACGTCACGTATCGCTGACCAGCGCATGTCAAGTGCTGCCCCCTGCAGTCTGTGGTGGGACCAACACACAGTGACGGCGCTGAGATTGCTTAGATCCTCCCAGCCTTTACCCTTTAGGGGTTAATAAAAGGGTTAATCGCCGTTTTTCGGCGTTGATATTAAAGTCGACTTTATTATCTTAAATTACAGCATCGTTTTTTAATAACAAGAATCCCTCTAAAACAATATTTGGAGTTAAAAAAACATTATTTTATCACAAAGTGTGTCTGAGAACGCCGTGACCTTTGAAGTCAGGGCTTTGTCTTTTAATAACGGGGCTCGTTAAATCGGCCCCCGGCCGCCATCCAGGGCCCGGATTCAGAGCTGGTAACGCTTTTGTTCCTTTAAGTTAATTAATGCCGCTTTTTGTAATGTTTTTTAAACCTACTCTCCGAAATCTATCTTTTATAAACCAATCCTCGCTCGGTCTGTTTGTTCTAGAAAAACAATTCTTTAATCGTGGGGAAAAAAATCCTAATTTATATTTTTTTTGTCTTGAGCAAAAAAAAATAAAAAAAATTAAAATAATAATAATTAAAGCTTACCTTAGGGTGAAGCTGCAGCTACGTAGTTGCAGCTTCCCTCCCCATCCGTGGCCGTAGAAGCAGCCAATCAGCGGCAGGAAAGCGATCCCATTGAAATCAACGGAATGCGTACTGGGGGTCTTGCCTGCAGGGTATTCCAGCCTAGGCCAGCTATGCCTAGGGCGACCAGTCAAGGCGGCAGCAGCCCCTCTGCTGCATAACAGGGAGCCTATTTACCCTCTTGGCTCTTGTCCAATCAGGCTGTCTGTAGGGCCCCTGTTTAGAAGGGCGATCACTGATCTGACCATCTGGCCAATATGGGGGGCCATCTCTAAACGGTGGAGCGCCTGGATATGACCTGTCAATGTGCGGGGGGGGAGGGCAGCTGGCGGCTAGACAGGGCTGGCACTGCCATATCACATGCCAGGAAGCATACCTCCAGCACCGGAAATAGGTAAAGGGGCAAAAGCACGTGGGGGGATTGTGCAGACCCCTCTGTGCCTTTTCAAGGGGGCATCATCATGTTTTAAAGGGGGCTTTCCGTGACCAAAGGGTCATTGTCACCATGTAACAATGGGAATTGTAGTCCATGGAAAGGGTTACGGCCGCTGCTGGTGATGAGCGGGGTGACCAACCTCTCAGCTCACAGGGGCCACATTATATTTGCCCTCGGAATAGGCTGTTTTTGATCATTTCAAGCCATTATTCCGCCCCTTTTGGTGCTGGACAGATCTCAATAATATTTTATATCATGGATATTCTTATATAACCTCTCAACGCCGCAGGGTAATAAATCTGCCCCCAAAATGCCAATTTTTGGTTTCGTCTTGAGCCAAAAAGTGTATTTATTAAAAATCTAATCAATCTCCTGAAATCTTTCCCTTTTTCCCCCTTTATTATGCTTGGCTGCTTCCTCGTACTAAGCGTGGTTGTATTTTTACTGGGCTATTGCTGGGCTCGGTATACTTTGGCACGGTGACCGGCTGACCGGCGATGAATGGCCCACTGTGAGGTTACCAGACCACAGGCCCCCCCCTTTTTTTTAGCGTGCAGAAAATGGGTGGTGCAAAAGGGGTTAAAAAGCATATTTTGAAAAAAGAAATGAATAATCAGGTCATTGTTACGCAACCAAATGGATAATGCATAGAGGGCCCGGGGCCAATGCAAAAAAATAACAATAAAAT
>VKOC01030499.1:0-13981 GCA_009364415.1 Spea multiplicata
GGGGGTTCATCCGTAAATCCTCTTCCCCTGCTGGGGCCGGATTCTTTTTTGTGAAAAAGAAGAGCGGCGAACTGAGACCCTGTATAGATTACAGGGGGCTCAATCGTATCACGGTTAAAAATGCCTACCCGATTCCACTCATTACCGAGTTATTCGATCGCTTAAAAGGGTCCAAGGTATTTACAAAGCTCGACCTGCGAGGGGCGTATAACTTAGTAAGGATAAAGGAGGGCCACGAATGGAAAACCGCGTTTAACACCAGGAGCGGTCATTATGAATACCTAGTTATGCCCTTCGGTCTCTCCAATGCCCCTGCTGTTTTCCAGGAATTTATAAATGATGTCCTAAGGGACATGCTCCAACAATGTGTGGTGGTATACCTAGATGATATTTTGATCCATTCCACCTCCATAGAAAGCCACCACACTGATGTAGCCCGAGTCCTACAGAGGTTACGAGAGAATAATCTCTTTTGCAAATTAGAGAAGTGTGAGTTCCACCGCAAGCAGGTCACCTTTCTGGGGTACGTAATTTCAGAGGTCGGTTTCGCTATGGATCCTGAAAAACTCTCGTCTGTTCTCGAGTGGCCACGACCTGTAGGTCTCCGCTCCCTTCAACGGTTCCTCGGCTTTGCTAACTATTATAGGAAATTCATTCAGAATTTTTCCTCTATTGTTAAGCCTCTTACGGACATGACCAAAAAAGATGGCAATGCCTCTCTTTGGTCCCCAGGGGCCATCAAAGCTTTTGAGTCATTGAAGGCCGCTTTTGCCGCAGCTCCTGTTTTGGTACACCCGAAACCCGAACTTCCATTCGTACTTGAGGTCGATGCGTCTGAGACAGGGGTAGGCGCCCTCCTGTCTCAACGTCCTACTCCTGAGAGCCAGTTGCACCCATGTGGGTACTTCTCCAAGAAGCTAGGTGCTGCGGAATGCAACTATGAAATTGGTGACCGTGAGTTGCTTGCGATAATACTGGCTCTCAAAGAATGGAGGCATTTGCTTGAGGGAACTTCCGTACCAATCTTAATTCTCACGGATCATAAAAATCTCACCTACCTGTCCGAGGCTAAACGCTTAACTCCGAGGCAGGCCCGTTGGGCATTATTTTTATCTCGTTTTAATTATGTGGTCTCGTACCTGCCGGGGACCAAAAATGTCCGGGCCGATGCTCTCTCTAGACAGTTCTCAAAAGCTAAAGAGGAGTGTCCTCCAAGTCCGATTATTCCCCCGGACCGAGTACTGGCTACCATACGTACCAGCATAACATCTCCCCTCGGGGACAGAATACGGGCCGCTCAGGTAGATGCACCTGCTGAAACCCCCTCAGGGCGATGTTTTGTACCCGTCAACCTGCGTACCAAGTTACTTTCCACCTATCATAATCCTAAATCAGCAGGGCATCCTGGGAGGAACCAACTTCTCTGGTCGGTTTCCCGTCTCTTCTGGTGGCCAGGAATTAACAAAGATATTGTTGCCTTCGTAGCAGCCTGTCCAGTCTGCGCGCAGACTAAATCACCCCGTCACCTTCCAGTGGGCCTTCTCCAACCCATACCTACTGGTGAGAGGCCATGGTCTCACCTTGCCATGGATTTCATAGTCGACCTTCCGCTGTCTAATGGTAACACAGTTATCCTCATGGTTGTTGACCGGTTTTCTAAAATGATACACTGTATACCATTCAAAAAGCTCCCTTCCGCTAAGGAGTTGGCTACAGTTTTTATCAAGGAGATCTATCGGCTACATGGGGTTCCCAAAGTCATACTTTCTGACCGGGGTAGCCAGTTCGTCTCGAGATTTTGGAAGGCCTTCTGTGCGCAACTGGGTATCCAACTCTCCTTCTCCTCGGCCTACCACCCACAATCTAATGGGGCTGCGGAAAGGGCCAATCAGGGCTTGGAGCAATTCCTGCGGTGCTATATCTCGGACCACCAAAATAACTGGTCAGATCTGCTACCCTGGGCGGAATTTGCTCATAATAGTGCTGTCTCGGCCTCTACCCGGTTCTCCCCTTTCATGGTAAATTATGGGTATCAGCCCTCCATGATTCCTGATAATTTCACTTCCCAGGGGATTCCGGCACTGGAGGATCATCTCCAGCAGATCCGTTCCACATGGGTGCAGGTTGAGGAGGCACTTCAACGCTCACAACAGTGTCAGGAGCTCCAGGCTAATCGTAAACGCCTACCCGCGCCTTCCTATCAGGTCGGGGAGAGGGTCTGGTTATCCTCCAGAAATCTCCACCTCCGGGTACCCTCCCAGAAACTGGCTCCCCGGTATGTGGGGCCTTTCCGTATCCTTCGACGGGTAAACCCTGTGGCCTATGCCCTGGATCTTCCTTCTAACATGCACATCCACAATGTGTTCCATGTCTCACTGTTGAAACCTCTGGTCTGTAATCGTTTTACTACAGTCACTCCTCGCCCCCGTTCGGTGACTGTAGACAACCATGAGGAGTTTGAGCTCCGCTCCATAGTCGACTCTCGTTGGTTCCGTGGGAAGCTCCAGTATTTGGTCCATTGGAAGGGGTACAGTCCCGAGGAGAGATCTTGGGTTTCAGCCTCAGATGTCCATGCTCCCGCTCTCCTTCGTGCCTTTCACTCGCGTTTTCACCTCAAACCTGGGCCTGCTCCGCGGGGAGGGGGTCGTTGAGGAGGAGGTACTGTTATGGTCTAGCTGCTTTTCTGCTGCATTGCTGGAGGCTATACAGCTTGGCTGGGTTGCCATGGCTACACTCCTGTCACTCCTGTGACTCAGCCCATTGTCCAGCCCACAGCCAGCCCCTTTTGGCTATTTAAGCAGCTAAACCTCACTTCCTCCTTGCCCTTGTGTTGTTTCTGGCTGCAAGTGCTATCGCTGTGTTCCTGAATTCCTGTGTATGACCTGGCTTTCTCTGACGTCCCTCCTGGCTCCTGATTCCTGGCTTGTTCCTGACTTCGCTGATCTCTGTATTCCTGACCCCGGCTTGTCTGAGTATCTGTCTTGGTTCCTGACCCCGGCTTGTCTTTTGGTATATGCTTTTGGATCACGATTTGGCTTTGTTCACTATTGTCATTACAATAAAGGTGATTGCATTTTACGTTTTGTGTCCGTCTGGTTCCTGGTCCCTAACACTCACGTGTTGCATAGGATCCAGGTGGTACTGCGCGATGCACGGTTAGTGGACTGTTGAAGGGCCTTACACCCCGCAGTTAGAGACTTTAGCTTTTATTCTACTCCTCATAAACGGTATTCCCGAATTGACTGCTTGTTTCTCCCACATTATAACTTGGCCTCCCTAACGGGTGCCCGGTATGGTTCTATCACTTGGTCGGATCATGCCCCTCTGATGGTGTCCCTCTTTGCTGCATAGGCCTACGCAATTTGCTTGGCGATTGAATGAGTCCTTGCTTTCCCATCCCCTTGTTTGTGACTCCATTAGTACTACCCTCCGAGACTATTTCCAGACCAATCTGACGCCAGAGGTGACCCTCCCAAGGTTTGGGAGGCACATAAATGTGTAATTCGTAGCCAATTGACCCGCTTGGGGTCAGAGAGGAAAAAGGCTAATGCTCGTAAACTGAGTGATCGTTACGTGCAGATAGGACAGTTGGAGAAGCTCCATAAGGTCACGTTGCGAGAGGGGGATTTTAATGAGCTTTCTGCTCTCCGTAGGGACCTTGCCTCCATCCTTAATGACAAAGCCCGTAGGCATTATACTAAACTCAAAGCCATCTACCATGAACATGGCAATAAACCGGGGAAGTATTTGGCTAGGGCTTTGCGTAAGAAGCAGCGTCTGGCATATATTCCTCGGATTCATGGGTCACGTGGTGTTTTGTGTCATCTACCCTCTGATATTGCGGCCGTATTTGTCTCTTATTACTCTGACCTTTACAACCACTCCCGAACACAGCAATGTCCTGGGGGTGCTGATTCTCGTCGGTTGTTATTGAGCAATACTTATCACAGCACTTAGCCCGTAAGCTGCCTACTGCTGTTTCTGAGTCACTGGAAAGCCCAATTTCCCTGGAGGAGCTAGAACAGCTTTTAAGCTCTCTAAAGCAGGGAAATGCCCTGGCCCTGACGGCTTTTCCTTAGTTTACTATAGGAAGTTTTTTGAGCTTCTGGGGCCTCGTCTACTCGATGTTTATAACTATTTTGGAGGGGGCTTCCTTCCATCCCCATACTCTGGCTGCTACAATTTCAGTGATCCCTAAGGAGGGTAGAGATGTTGAGGTAGGTGGGAATTATCGGCCAATCTCACTTTTGAACGTGGATCTCAAATTGCTGTCTAAGATCCTGGCTTTGCGGATAGGTAGGTTCTTACCGGCCTTGATTCATCCGGATCAGTCTGGGTTTGTCCCGGGTAGGGAGTGTAGAGATGGGTCCATTCACGCGGTTAATCTCATCCGTCTGATTAAACACTCAGGTTCGGGGGCTGTACTTCTCTCTACAGACGCAGAAAAGGCGTTTGATCGCCTTGACTGGTCTTTTAAGTTTGCGGTACTCCGTGGCCTGGGCTTTGGCCTGCATATGCTTCATTGGATTTCCTCCCTCTACTCGAAGCCCTCTGACAGAGTTAGAATTAATGGTGCACTTTCCTCCCCGTTTTCCATAACCAACGGGACTAGGCAGGGTTTCCCCTTGTCCCCTATGCTTTCGTCCTCTCTTTAGAACCCTTTTTGGAAGCCGTTCGGGGTAACCCTGACATTACGGGTCTGCAATGTGGTGGTGTCCACCATAAAACAATTGCATTTGCTGATGACATGTTATTTGCTCTGACGAACCCTCGGGTTTCCTTGCCAGTGCTTATGAGTGAGTTTCGCAGGTATGGCCAATTGTCGAACTTAAAAATTTTCTTCTCTTAAATTTACTTCTCTTAAATATTTCTCTCACCCGGGCTGAGGTGGCGTCCCTGACCCCTGAGTTCCCGTTTCGCTGGTGTCCAGAGTGAGGCACTTGGGTCTATGGTTGACCATAGATGACTCCCTTCTGTATAGCTTTAACTTCCCCCCCTTCTTGACGAGATCAGGAAGGATCTTTTGACATGGGGTCCTTTGCATGTTTCGTGGGTAGGGAGAATCAACGCTATTAAAATGAATGTGCTTCCCTGGGTGCTGTACTTGATGCAGGCCCTGCCTATATGGCTGCCCCGCACTTTTTTTATTGCTTAGAAAGTTATTCATTTCGTTTATCTGGCTGGGAGATCTCCACGCTTGGCAATATCGCTTTTTACAAAAGCCTAAGGCGGCGGGGGACCTTGGCTTGCCGTGTATCCATACTTATTACCTTGCCTGCCATCTGCTGCGGGTTATGGAATGGCACTACCATCCGTCGCATAAATTATGGGTTGCACTGGAAGCGTCGTCGGCTTCCTTTCCTTTGCGTTTCCTTCCGTGGTTGGATCCAGGCGCAGCCAGGCGAGTCCCGTTTTGTGGCTGATCCTTCAGACAGGGCACGCCTTGCTTAAACTGTGTGGGATATCTGATCTTTTTTGCGTGCAATGCCCCTAATCGAGTTTCATGATATTGTGTTGTATCTTCTTATGGTCTCATATGTATTATTATTTATTTCCTTAAGGACTCTTGGGTTGGTTTCTGTTTTGTTTTGTTTTTTTTTGCCTGTTATTTGTATGTTTTGTCCTGCTGTCGGCCCCCCCTTTTTCTTTTTGTATTTCCCTTCTGACCTCCTTTATGTTATTAAAATCAATAAAAACTAAAAAAAACATTGGCTGTGAACTGTGAATTTAACCCCTTCAGTCCCAGGAGGTTTTAGTACCTCAAGTCCTGGAGCAATTTTGCGGTATGTCGGGTCAGCAATTATTCCCTTTTCCTGTATACCCATGTAAACTATATTTTGTTCAAGGAGAGAGAGGGCTTTCTTGTGATACCATAGTTGGATAATAATTAGCTTAAAATGAGGATGAGCAATTTATTAAAACCAGCAAAAATGTGAATATATATATTTCCCTAACAAAATTAGGTAAAGTGACGGAAAATGTATCGCTTCAGGTGTTCTGATTTCAGAAATACCTTATTCATATAGAATTTCCACACTTTCCCGGCACTTATAGGGAACATACTATAAGGTGTACATTATTTTTTACAAAGCCGTAGAATTTTTACATTAGGTATGATGGGATTGCCATTAATTTGAAACAAATAAACCAAAAATACCCACAAAGTATATATTTCTGTAAAGCAGACAACCCAGACTATCCTACCAGGGGCACTCTTCATGCAGCTATTAGGCCATCAATGACCGTTAAAGGTGGCCACAGAAATTATTTTCTGCACTTTTTTTCCACCAACACTTCTGTGTTGCTTAGATTTTTATGCACAGTGTTATGGCAAACCCAGCCAAAATTGTTTAGTTGTATCTCCTGATAATGGAAATACCCCACATCCTTAGTTTTTCTAGAGGGCCATATCCATCCCTTACATTTAGTACCCTATAGGGTAGTAGTTTTTATAATTATGGCTTAACGGTTTGGGGGTTGTGAACGGGCGCAGGGGGTTATACCTTTTAGATGTTCTGCTAGGGCAATGGGATGTAAGGTCTTTTCTTTTTTCTTTTTCTTTTTGTATTTTTGAAAAAAAAAATGTTGCACTGTTATCAGTACAGTATGGTTAGAGGTCCTCTTAGAGACCTCTTGAACATGTTAATGCCAGTGATGTCACAATGGTTTCTCACTCTCCTCTTTGCGATCCCCCTGCACCGATCACACTGATTGTCACACCATCTTGTGTAGTATGTACATGGACTTGCTACCCTGTAGAGATGGTATGGCCAATTTCAGTATGAGAGGGGTTAATTTGATTGTATAGGCATGTGGTGTCAAAAGGTCTTTTAAGATAAATTTGTCTTTTGAAGCTCGGACTCCAACCAGGGCCCTCTACAAGGTGTGAAATACTACAGTGGAGCTGCCGGAAGGACGGGACCCGGAAGGAAATGCCCGATGACGCTCGCGCCAGCACCTGTTACAGGAAATCGGGAAGCATGCTGGCTTCTGCTGACAAAGGGGAGCCCAGGCTGTCAAATCCCTGCCGCTGCAAGAAGGTCAGGAAGTACCGGTACGTCCATAAGGGTTTCTTACAATGCATTTACTGGACGCACCGGTAAGTCCATAGGGGACTGAAGGGGTTGATTGTAAAAAATTACAGCTTTTTACAATACAATGATAGAATTTCTTATATGTAGTATACTTTATGCAATCAAGGGACATATTCCTGCATACTAAGAGGATTACACCTAAAATAATTTTGAATTACCTTTTTTTCACTGCATTGCTTGCTTTGCTGTGCTCCCAAGGCACAGCTATATTTTGATATGGGGCGCAATCCTCTTGTTTTGGGTATGAAGCGAAGACTAGAAATTAAATTAGGATTTTTCTGCTGTTGCATATGTTGTACTTCTTCTGGTGTCAAAGCACGCATTTTGACTTGATCCAAGTGATTCCTTTAAACAGAGAAGAAATTTTGCATATGATATTAATTATATACTACTTAACTATATAATAATAATAATAATATACATATATATTTTATATGGGGAAGTGTGTTTTTGATAGTGGGGAGAAGAACTTTGAAGTCACTATAACAGACTACATATAAGCAGCAATCTGACTTTTTCATGCAAGCTGATCTAGCAACACTTTTGTGGACACTGACACGTCAGAAAAAAACCAGCCTTCATTTTAATTGATTCTGCCTGTAAACAAGTGCTGAAGTGGCCAAATGGCAAAAAGTTCCAGAACAACAACAGTATTTTTGTGTTATATAGAGTATATGAGGGTAATACAGTCGCCGATAGCTACCGCCCACCCCCCTACAACCACACCCCTTCTACACCCACACACACTGGAGCAGCAGCAAGAGATAGAGCATCAAAAAAAAAGTTTTCAACTCTGTACAGACCCAGCTGTCAGAGTGGTTTGGTCTGCGCTCTTCCTGGTCTCCTCCCCTTCATTGGCACAGAGTCCCTGCCTGGGCAGAGAGACCGCATGCTGCAAGCACAAGATAGCTTATTTCAAACATGTAATACAGCTAAGGTTAGTCAATATTCCAGCTGTTGAGAGTACATTTCCCTTGACTATCAGCCAAGCTGGTATGTTAAGCATCATAGGAAAGTGAGTACTGGAACAAAAGGAGTGCTTTTCTGTAATACCTCAGAATGTTTGCTGTGCATCACAGAGGTCTTTTCTTGACTGCAACTCCCATTGTGTTAAGCAATCAACATTACTTGTAGATTATTATGGGAATAGTAGTCATTAACTGTATATCGGGATTGTTTTGTGGGTACACCAAGTCTAAAGTACAAACACTAACTTTTGTTGACTGCACCAACCATAATATTCAGCAGCCATATATCCAGCTGAACTTCATGGGAATTCTAGTTATAGACTGGGGTTGTGGTGGCCTATACTACACACTAACTTTTTTCTAGTGGACTGCAACTTCCATGTTATACAGTTAGCCATTACTGGCTGAATTGTAGACTGAGGTAGTTGTGGCTAATCATTACCACTACAGTTATTGTCCATGTTGCGCAGGTACATGGTGGTCTGTTAGCAACTGTAATCATGGTCATATATTCCTATTAACGGGTAACATTTACCTTCCACCAGAAAACTCCTCTCGAGCAAACAAAGGTAGACAGTGGGAAGGAAGTAAGAAGGTATCAGAGTCAGAGTATAGATTTGGGGAGCAAATCCCTCCAGGAAAAAATCCTGTGGGTAACCATGCTAACAGTAAATGTGTTTTTGTACCATCTGCCCACTTTTCATTTAAACATACACTCACTGGCCACTTTATTAGGTACACCGTGCCCCCTTTTGCCTTCAGAGCTGCCTTCATTTTCCTGGCATACTTTCTACAAGGTGCTGGAAATATTCCATTTTGGTCCAATACAGACATGATGGCATCATGTAGTTGCTGTACATTCATGATGCAACTCTCCTGTTCCACCCCATCCCAAAGGTCCTCTTTTGGAATGCGATCTGGTGACTGTGGAAGCCATTGGAGTACAGTGAACTCATTGTCATATTGCATTATCCTGCTGGAAGTAGCCATCAGAAGATGGGTACATTGTGGTCATAAAGGGATGGACATGGTCAGCAACAATACTGAGGTAGGCTGTCGTGTTGAAACAATGCTCAATTGACACTAAGGGGCCCAAAGTGTGCCAATAAAATGCCGCCCCCCACACCATTAACTCTGAGTCCCTAATGCTTAAGACAGGCAGTATGGTAATGAGTCATGATGCATGTCTAGTAGACTGGGCGGTTATCAAATGGGCAGATAACAGTTTAATATTGCCTCCCTGATATTCCTTATAACCGCCTATATGCCACTCTGCCTCCAGAAATACCTTATACCCCTATATGCCAGGGGCATATCATGGGACATAGTGGCATATAGGGGGTAAAAGGCATTTTTGGAGGCAGAGTGGCATAAAGGGGGTTAAAAGGAATATCATGGAGCACTCTGCCTCCAGAAAAGCTTTATGCCCCCCATATAGCACTCTCCCACCTGACTTACCAGTGCTTCTCACTCCCTGGTGGGGGCAGCGGGTGTAGGCCCGGCATTAGTTCCGCAGGCGCTTATATGCCTGAGCACCGGAAGGTCATGTGACGCTTGTGCTACGACATACAAGCCCCGGCGGAAGTGGCGGGGGTTGTCTGCGTCCATCGAGCGGATGTTCGCCTGCTGCGAGAGAAGGTATGTGTATAGACAACCTCCGCTGCTGCCCGCACTTTCGCCCTGATGGAAGTGCCGGCAGCAGCTGAGGTTACCAGACAGGAGGATCTGATTAGAAGACGAGGAATATTTTTCAAGCAAATACGGTATTTTAATTAGTGGTATTGGAGAAGGCCATGATGGTAAACTAGGTCTTTTTGCTGGTGACACAAACTTTTGGAACAGGGTTGATGTTCTTAGAGGGATATGTTGAATGGCAAATGATTTAGGTAAACTGGAAAAATGGTAAGAGCTGTGGCAACTTACATTTCAAGTCCAAGACAATGCACCAGTGGAATTAAAGCCCAAGAGCGTATAGTATAGAATATTTGATACTGTCCTAACCTCAACATCTAGTGAAAGGGATTTAGGGGTAATAATTTTATAGGCTTTAACCCCTTAATGGCCGTCATGCAAAAACAGTCTGTTAATGACCGTTGACTGTCCTGAACCGTCATTAAATTAAAAAAAGCTTAGATCATGATCAACGATCACTTTCCTGGATCTGGTAATAACTAACAATGAGGAACTTATCTCAAATATTAAAGTAAGAGAACACATGGGGAATAGTGACCATAACATGGTTTCATTTGAGATTAATTCCAAAAAGCAAATGGGTAACTGCTCTACCAAAACACTTAATTTCAGATGGGCAAGCTTTGACAGGCTAGGGTCAACCATGGGATGGATTGTTCTCTGGGTTAAACACAGAGGAGAAATGGAATACCTTTAAGCACACATTGCAAAGTTACACATCCCAATATATACCTATGGGAAACAAATTCAAAAGAAACAAATCAAAACCAATGTGGCTTACCTGGAAAGTAAAACAGGAAAAAGGAACAAACAATTGGCATTTAAGCATTATAAAAACGAGCCTGCAAAAGGGAGATTAGAATGGCTAAACTAGAAAATGAGAAACTTATTGCCAGGGAAAGTAAAACCAATCCCAAGAAATGTTTTAATGTACGTAAATGGAAAAAAGTTAGGTAGAGAATGTTGGTACGTTATTATTTGAAACTGGAAATTTGGTTAGTGAGGACAGAGAGAAAGCCAACATCTTAAATGCTTTTTTTTTTCTTCTGTTTATACCAAGGAAGAACCAATGACGGAGCCCCTGCTGGCTAATTTTAAGGAACCGTTGCAGCAAACATGGGATTGGCTGACACAAGAAAAAGTGCTCAAGCAATTAAATACTGTTAAGGTAGACAAGGCCCCTGGACCGGATGGTATACACCCAAGGGTACTGAAGGAGCTAAGCCTGATTCTGGCAAAACCATTATTACTAATCTTTAGGGATTCTTTCAGCTCATGCATAGTTCCATTAGATGCAAGACGGATGTTGTGCCCATATTTAAAAAGGGATCAAAATCTCAACCAGGCAATTACAGGCCAGTAAGCTTAACATCGGTAGTGGGGAAATTATTGGAAGGGTTGCTAAAGGTATACATTCAAGATTATATCTTGATCCATAATCCAATTAGTAGAAGTCAACAAGGATTTGTGAAAGACCGGTTAGCATTCCATGAAGAAGTTAGTAAAAATATAGACCTGGATGTGGCTGTAGATGTGATTTATCTGAACTTTGCTAAGGCATTTGATACGGTTCCGCATAAAAGGCTACTCTATAAATTAACAGAAATAGGCTTAGGGGCAAATGTCTGTATGTGGATCAGAAATTGGCTAAAATATAGAAGGCATTTTCTCAGCCTGTACACAGGTATTAAGTGGAGTGCCTCAAGGGTCTGTCCCTTATAAATGATCTCCCAAGCTGCATTGAGAGCCATGTTACAGTTTTTGCTGATGACACAAAATTAGGCCGGGTAATTCAGACTAATCTTGATGTTTTTTCTTTGCAGGAAGATTTAGACAGAGTTGGGGACTGGGCATGCAAGTGGCAGATGAGGTTCAATATAATGCAAAGTTATGCATTATGGTAAAAATAATAAAAATGCAACCTATTCTTTAAATGGAATATCCTTGGGGGAAATTACCAATGAGAAGGATTTAGAAATCACGGTTGACAACATATTTGACAGTGCGCAATGCCAGCAAGCAGCTGCGAGGGCCAATAAGGGTTTGGCATGCATAAAAAGAGGTATGGTTTCAAGGGAGGAGGATATTATTCTTTGTACATTAACAGAAATGTACAAAGAACAAGAGGTCACCCTCTGAGACTGGAAGAGCGCAGGTTTCATAGACGACAAAGGAAGGGATTCTTTACAGTGAGGACAATAAAAGTTATGGAACTTGCTGCCAAAGTAGGTGGTATCAAATACACTAGATGCCTTCAAAAGGGGTCTGGATATTTTTTTTTAGAAAGCCATGATTTACAGGGCTATAAATAGAATAACATTAATATTTTAGAGCTTCTTGATCCCAGGAGAAATCCGATGCCTCTTGTAGTCAAGAAGGATTTTTTCCCCTGATGGCAGAATTCGAAGTAGCTTAATTAGGGGTTTTTTGCCTTCTTTTGGATCAAGAATACGAAGGTTAGGTAGAAGGGTTGAACTTGATGGAGTTAGATCTTTTTTCAAACTTATGAACTACGTAACTATGATAGCCAGCAACAGGAGCAAGGTGGCTATCATCAATGAGCTGATGGAAGGTGACCAGATGTACGAGTCCTCCGTCCGGGGATTGGACATTTTGGATGTCCAAAGGGCAGTCCAGAGGAAATCGTCCAAAAAATGATCTCTGAGGCAACACAGCTCCGGAAGGTGGAGGTGAACAGTGCCGAGAAAAGAACAAAATCCGGACACGGTACCTGCCATAAAAAATTGCCCTACCTGGCGTTTCGAATGTTTGAAGACAGGAAGGAGGATAGACAGCTTACTGTAAGTCTTCGAGAGGCAGTGTCTACTACAAGGACTGGAAGAAATCCAGGTGACCGTCTTGGTAAGCCGTCTAACAGGCAGAGCTACCAAGGCATACCAAGCGCTACCAGAGGAAGAGAGCTGGGACTATGAAGGGGTGAAGGATAAGGATTTCTTGTGTTTTCTCCTATTTGATTTTATGGACTTGTACTCTGTATGTCATGTATTTCTGTATGGTACACACTACGAGTCAATGGATAATCAAGCTGGTATTTGCCTTCTAATAAAATACTCACTCTCTGCAGGCTTACCATAGGTATAATATATATATAGTATAATATATATTAATATATTATATGTATATATATTATACTTGTCCTGATTGTAAAAGTAAGGTTTTGTTTAAATATTATAATTCTACTGTGTTGGGGTAACCTAAGACGCCCGGATATAAAGTCTTGGTGGTGGCAGCAAATTGTGTAGTAGAAGTATAGTGTCAGAGGGATTCCTGGGGTTAATTTAGTGGTTGCTGGGACTAGTAACAGGTAACCAGGGATCTGGTGTCATTAACCCTTTCACTTCCACACTCTCCCCACTGCCTCAGCCAGGCCAATAGCCAGAGTTCGTGACAAACTCATGAATATGGAGTCCTATCACAAACAACCCAAAGAGGCCCAGGAATTGATGTGCCAAGCAAGGGATTTACAAACTTTTGGCAAAAGCAAGGAATAACATGTTGCTGACCTTTTGGAGACTGACAGGCACACTGTCTAGCCAGAGACGGACACTGGAAGGTTTACATAGGTCCCTACTACCACAAGAGCGTCACTTATTAGAATTCCTAATGGTTGTACCCCTCAAAGTGCTATGGACATGGATTTATTTCGGCAACTGATGGCTTCAAATCCTCGGGAGGCCTTGCAGGTAATGATTCAGCAGCATAGAGCTGGCAGATGACTACGCCGACATTCATAAATCCAGGCCGACATTCGTGCATCCAGGCGTGGAGTTGTGTCATCAGGTACTTCAACCTGGAGAGGGGCTACAGTTCCATCACCGTCCGCAAGATCGGCAGTGAGGACTTCACCACCAACTGCCAATGGGGTTGTGGCTATGTCTGGTGAGTCGCATGCCTGCCGTTGTTTTCGATGCAACGAGATTGAGCATCTAAGCATTAATTACCCCACCAGAAATCCACCCCAACCTACTCGTGGAGGTGGAAGCGCCCCTGGAGGGGCACCATCAGTTTTGTTTGTGGGTGGGCCTGTGGGAAAAGGGAGGATAACCTGTAGTGCGGGTGACCATGGGACAGAGATTCTGGAGCTTCATTCACCTTGGTGCGCTCTGAAGTGGTAAATCCGTATTCACATAATCCCTGGAAGAACCATGTCTAGCAAAGGAATTGGGGGCGTGCGCACTGCTGTGCCCCTGGGTAGCTGGGAGGGAG
>VKOC01030500.1:0-10688 GCA_009364415.1 Spea multiplicata
TTGTAATTTCAAGACAATTTCAAGACAAGTATACTTTAACTAGTTATCTACTAATAGCTTTCCATCTCCTAAAAAGAAACGTAGTGTAATTTGTTTCTATGATTGCCAAAATCTAAGCCATAGCAAAACTACAGAAAATGTCGTCGTCACCCTAGAAGAAAAATGTGGCCAACTCCCCCAGCACCCAAAGGGTTAAAAACATCATTATAGCTTGTGTTAGTATTGGTCAATCTGTGGATTAGTTTTAGACATGTGGCAGAACTAGAATTATCTAATTAGTTTCCTGCACCCACCCCCATTAACAAAGGCTGCATTAATTAATTAACAATAATAAACAACTTAACAATAGATGAAAGTTAACTCGATATGGAGGAATCCTAAGAAAGGGACAGCTTCCATGGTATATACATAAGGTGAGTTTTTTTTATAATGCTTATTTTAATCTATACACATAGTTTTATGTAGTGTACAAATGTATAAAATGTAGTTTTTGGTAAAAGTGACAGACCTATTATAAAGTTGTCATTCATTCTGTCGAAGAATTTGTTTTCTTAGGCCTACCATCTTTTTCTTCAACCTGCTTGACCTATGTCTTGCAATGTCCCATATTTGCATTTCCACGCCTCACTTCTGCTGCTCCTTTAGGGCCCCACTGTTTATATGGGGGTTGTACACATCAGGACTGGCGATGGTGTGATGGCCTTGGAACTTTAAAGTCCCGAGCACCTGATGACGTCAGCGCAGCCGACAGCTGGTTATGCTGGTGCTACATTTTTACATTCACGTGGCCTTAGCCTGGGCATATCTGGCCACTTGCCGCACACTCCATCACCCATCACCGCAGTTGAAACTGCAGTTCAAGTGAGTGGGTGGCAATCTCGGCCAGCACCCCACCAGGCATTTTCCAGTGTGCCAGATTGCCACATTTGTTCACAGAACCATTACATTAATCCCTCCCATACCAGATCCCCCACTTTGAGGAGTGTATGTTTTGGCATGTAAGAGATTGGAAGTATATCCAATCACAACAACTGATCCCGTTTCCATTCTGTCATGGATTTTAAGTAAAGTTCTGCACAGTAAAAACCTATTCCGTTTGCACTAATGCTACTAATCAATAAACAGCAGTCTTCATCGTATTTTAGCCTTAAAATCAATGACTTGATATGCTGCTTTCAGTAACTATAAAAAAAATCCTTTATGGATTCGGTCATAAAGTTTCATTCTCCATCATGTTATCTAGAGGTAACATTTTACAGAGCAAGAAAGAGCACTTCAGCAAATTGAAATAGTACTAAAAATTCATATTAAACTTTATCAGGAAATATTACACTAGAAAACACATTTTCCAACAAGCAGCTTCATTGGAAATTATTGTTTCAAAATGAGATTTACATCTTCTCGCTGGCTCTGCATAGTTTAGAAGTTAATAGCATTGTTATAAATAAGGCATTATCTTAAATGAGTAAGAAGGCACCTTTTCGCTTAGTGTTATGACTTTGAGAATATAGGTAAATGAGGAGGGCAGATCATTAAGAAGTCGTTAAGGCTCCATCTGATATCATAACAGCAGGTGGAGAGGTAATCTTGAGAAGACAGTATGAGGAGGGATGAGTTGGGGAACTGGGAGCTCATAACTCAGGACCTCTCTATCATCTTGCCACCTGCTCAATTAGATGAGAGAAGATCACACTTGAAGTGTCAAATGACCATCTCAAATAAAAACCTTTATCTGTATTAGAGGAGCAACTACATAATAATCTATTCATGTCTGTGGATAAAATGTGAATGTGTTTATTCCGCCCATACTACTAACAGTCTTGCTGAAAAAATATAACAGAAATGTTATTGCTTGTATCTCAATAAAATCAAGTCTGATCTCTACCGACAGCAATACTACACATCACAGCACGCGTGTCATAACTTGGGCATTTGCAAGCGCATTCCTTCAAATGTGAATTTTGTGATTTCTCTTTAAAGTAAACACTTTCAGTGAAATGTATGCCTTCTTAGTGATTCTACCTTTCGATGCACCCTACAGCCTAACAAAATGTATTTAAAAATTCTGTATTGTTACCTTGGCAAGGTGCTTAGGTGCCCATGCCTAGGACACCTGATTTGAGACAACAAAATACATTGATGACCTAGGGAATGTTATAAAGCTTATTTTTACCAGAAATTGGATATCCCAAGCCGACTAGTTTACACTATGAATGCATGTGCCGAGCTGACACAGCCTATACAGTATGTTGTGCCCAGCAAGGTGGATATGACATGATGTTACGGTGCCAGTAGTAAGTATGGTGATCGTGGTGGTAGGTCCTGGGCGGGAGATTGAAGGATCTGCCCTGGGTCAGGACCAGAGCAATGCCTAACACACCATTGCTTTTTCCACAATCTTAAAGGCTCCTGCAGTTTTATAAATAACCCACCAGCTCCCTCGCAGTTGATTTTAAACAAAAAAAAGATAAAAACAAAGATCAAGTTTTCCCTCACTTACTGAAAACTGGCCAAAATTTCAAGGTGGCATTTACCTAATTAAGAGACCAGCTGGCAACAGATTGGCAGTTAATTAAAGAAATTCTTGAGAACTTGGCCTGAAAGTGACCCTTCAAGATTTAACCTGTACATTACCAGTAAGTTCACAAATTCAGTGCAGACTTACAGAAGAGGGACAGCTCAATTTATCTACTTGTATTGGCAAAATACTAATTGGTTGCTTTCAAAGTCCTTTGCAAAACAACAAACTGCATTCCTTTCTATTTTGTTTATAGAGCTCAAACAGATTCTGTGGAGCTAACTGTATATTTCCCAGTCTCCCCAGGGGTTGATTCAACAATGCATAATTTTATATTGACTAAACACTAAATCAACCGTAAACCTAAGCCATGTTGGTTCTGTTGTTGCAACAAACAAGTTTCAAACACATCTTAAAACTCACACTTTGTTTTTATTTTTTTCTGAATGTTACATATTTATATTGTCAGTGGGATACTTGGCAAGTTGTGCTAAGTAGGTAGATTTTTGTTATCGCAGCAGAAGAGCAGGAAAATTTACATGAGTGACCCTTAGTTTCCGGTTTTCTGAGTGCCATTTAAATGCAGTACTGTTTGCAGTAGTGTTTGCTATAATTGATTTTTAATCTTTTTTTCTGTTCACTCTATTTGCGTTTTGTTAAATGGTAAAAATAAACTGTTAACATGTCTTGAATTAACATTTTTGAAAGTCTTCTTACCTTGCAGAATCTTTTTCATACCTGCCTAAAACTTTTGCACAATACTGTATATATTTACATGATAACATCCCGTCAGTAGCGTATATACACGAAGGCAAGCATTGAGGCAAATACAAAGCGAGGAGCGCAACGCTAGAGTCGATCTTGAGGGCCACAGCAAGTCGGGTGCAGGAGGTGGACTGCATCCAGGAACCAGGAGCACTTGTCTGGGTAGAAGGCACAACATTAAGGGAGTGTGAGGTCTGTCAATTTTGACCTTGCTTCCGTGCTCCCTAATCACTATGCGCTAGCGATTGATGCCATTTGCCAGGATATTAAATCATCTGCAATAATAATCAGCAGCTGTATTGCTACCTGAACTTCCTGAGGATTGTAGGTATAGACTGGAGTTTGGTGGCTTGAACTAGACATTAACTGCAGATTCCCATGATATACAGTCAGCCATTACTGTCTGAACACCATAGTAATTGTAAACTTGGGTAGTTGTGGCTTGTTACGCTCCAGTTATTGGTAACTAAATTTCTCATGTGGTGCAGGTTCATGATGGTCTGTAAGCTACTCCTACCATGGTCATTTTTTTTCCTATTAACATATTAATGGGTAACTAACATTTGACACCCACCAAAAAACCCTCTCATCAGCCAACAAAGGTAGGCAATGGGGGGTGATGTAATGAGGTATTGGGGTGGGGGGATATGTTTCCTCCTCCCCTGGAAAAAAAAATCTTGCAGACACCCATGAATGGAGCATGTAGCTATAATATGCATTAAAGTGCAATGATGATTAGAGTGTACCTTTTAAGACCATGTTTTCTGATGGAAACAATCCTGTTTTTTTACTGGTCACATTGGGCTGATTACATTGGTACTAGGTGAGGGGGTAAAACCATTTTTGCATCTTTGACCACCATTAATATTTCAGATTTATTTGCATTTCCCCTGTGTGTGTGTTTCAATTTTTTGTGCTATAGATGCTCACCTGGCACTACATTATTAGAAATCTACAAGGTGCAGATACAACACCAGAACTTTATCTTGTTGGACAATATCAAAATTGCAAGTAAATTGTGTGGCTGCATGTAAAAATGACACAATGAAAATAGAATAATATATAGAAGAAGCCAGGATCACCTCAAAGGTTAACATTTAATAGTTCATTATTGTTTATCCTTAACCACTTTGGCTGGAAGACCCTTCTCTTGGCAGATGCTTCTATTTCAAATTTTTTCCTAAAAATCTGCTTCTGTATGGTACTTTGCCATGTTTGTAAACATTGCTATTAAGCATCATGGAAGCCATCCAACATGACACAAGAGAAGGTCCATCTATGTAGCATATAAATGAGGATCTACTGCCAAAGTTAATACTCACTGGATTTGCCTTTATTATATTGTGAAGATATGTTCATTGTCTCCAGAAAGATTTAAGTTCATTCGCTTAAAGTGCAATTTAATCTTCTGGTAATGCACTATTAAAAGAGCTCCAAGAGTTAAAACAGTCTCTTTGTAACGAATTGCGTTTTAACAAGATTTCTCTGATTAAACTGTATTTCGTTTAAAATTTGACAAAACATCCAATTTAGTTTTTGCTCATATATCATTTGGTTGGGGATGTGGTCAGTCCTGGAACATTGGCCCTTTAAATCCATTAACACTTTTACGGAATAATCCATGCTATGAAAGCATTAGTGCTATAACATAAATCACCGGTATGGACTAAGTCATTATGAAATACTTTGTTTGCATCAACAATATTGCTGAAGCCAATTTAAATCTTTAATTTTGCTTTTGTGAATATAAATGCAATTTTCTAACATGAGAAGGCCAATACTAACATGTGGGCTATGGGTCTGGTTGGTTACGTCATTAAGATATGCCATAGTGCCAATGATATGGAAGCAACCAGTGACAGATATCCACACTTTGTATTAACTATGTCTGCATGTCTTAGTGCTCCGACCTCATGTTCTAAATTAGAATACCCTGGTTTCTCGAGATTACAGCGAAATGTTTTTAAAAATATTACGTAAGGCCTATGTTACCCCCCAAGCTCTGTTTCTTGATGGGCCTCGCTGAGCATTCACTGTGTCCAAAATGTCAATCCCCAGAATCTAACCTTTTCCATGGTCTATGGTCGTGTGGCTCGATCGCTCTTTTCTGGGATGACCTGCAGTCGTACATTTCTGGAACCTTGGGCATACCTTTCCAAATCACTGTGCAATGGGTGATCTTTGGCCTGATACCGCAGGTTATACGACCTGGAGTGATAGGAGCTAAGTCTCTTCTACTTGTTTAATCTGCTGTGAGCAAGAATGCCATATTATCAAAGTGGATCTCCCAACAACCACCCTCAATAGCAATGACCCTCTCCCATTTGCAATTCATATTCCGTATGGATTGGCTTGAGTCCGTCCATCATAAAGAAAGTAAAGCCAATCAGTTTTTAACACATTTAACACCACTGAATCGTATTGCCTGCAAGTTCTAAGAGGTCTTCGTCCCATTGTAGGGTTTTAGTGCAGAGCTTTTGTGTATGGGTCCTTGATTGGGTCTGGGTTGGTCTTGGCTCGGTATACGGGTATCTATATATGGTATCATCATGTTATTATACCTTCCATCTGTGTGACAGTGTGTTGTTACTTTTATGATTATTTGTATTTGCTTTGTCATAATGCACACTGATTCCAACTTTGTTTGTTGTACTTCTCTGACCAATAAAGTAATTATATAAAAAAAAAGAAATACCCAAGTAGCGTATTGCTATTTCAAAACCTTTTTTGTTTTCAAATCTACATATATTTTATGTACCTTTGACGTCTTTCCCTTATACATCTGAGCTTCTCACTCCATCCCCTGTGGTGTTCTATGCCTTTTTCCTTGTCTTCGGGGCATCCTGTACCATGTTTGTATTATCTGGCTATGTATATAATCAATGCTCTGTGTATTTCTGTTGAGCTGTGTTTGGTTATGTTATTACCCTACCTCCCTCACCTGAAGCCTAGACCACTCAAGCCTGACCTAATGAACAGGCTTTATATCCCTGCCTCCCAGTAACAGAGTAGTGAGTTCATTAAGTTCTTTGGAGCCACAGTTCATGCCAGACTCTGGATCTGTCTTTTGGATTTACCCTTTTGTCAGCCTGTTGCCTGTTTAACCTGGACTGCCTATTGGATTACCTCTCTTTGCTTGCTACCTGTCCCAGACACTTTTGGATACTTACCTGGACTTTTCTACCTACATACTGCCCAGCAGTCTGTATACATGATATGCATCCTACTCTGCTGCTTATGGTGCAATGTCTGCTTTGCTTTGTTTAATATACCTATAACCAAACATTCAGCTTGTCTAATTTATGAAGTGTGTTTCTATCACTTTATGTATTTTTACACTCCTGTGCTCAGGACTCATCCACTTAAGGGCTGAGATATGATGAGCCTTGAAAACAAGAAACCCAGAGTATTTCTCTGCTAGTATTTAAACACTTCCCATACACTAATTCTACCACCGACCTTTGGCAAAATTTCTGGTAGTAATTTTTGTGGTTATTTTTCCACACACATTGTACTTCAGGTATGAATTAACAGCTACTGTTATGTCACTCCCAAACACACAAATATGAGTACAGAGACACCACCTATGTATAGGTTTGTTGGGTTGTTTAGGGAGTAAAAGGCCACAATTTGGAGATGCACATTTCAGTTTTGATCTTGAAATTATGATACCTGGCCATCATGTGCCCATGTCCTATTTAGGACATCAAGAAAGCCAGCCAATTCAAGTGACCCAATCAAACCATGTCTTTTGAAAAGTAGACACCCTGAAGTATTTCAACTGCTAGTATTTTAATGCTTTCAATGCTAGGATTTTTGGGACGATACAGCTCAAATTTTAAGATTTACTCATAAGAAAAACATTGCATTTTCTTGGCACTGGACGGTTCACCTTATGGTCTCACGGTGACATCACTGGGGTCTTTTTATTTTTACATTTCATTCCATTTTTATCGTTTAAACATTTATTTTATTTTACTGATCACATAGTGATTATAACCTGGGCTCTATTGAACAGCATGGATGGCTGCAGTTTCTCTGGACATGCTCTCTCGGTACTCTTTTACTTTTGTACTGGGCGTCACCATCTTGTGAGAGGCAGCATAGTTTTAGACTATAACGTCTTACTCTAACATGTCTCCACTTTTCAAATAAGCCTGCCTCATATATTTTGTTAAATCTATTTAAGTATTTCAATCTCCCCTCTCTTTTTTCCCATGATTACTGCTGAGTCCATCTCTTCCTTTGAATAGAGAAAAGTGTCCCTCAATGTTATATTCTGTAGTGGAATTTTTATGTCCCACTGTATTATATCACATTTATCAACATTAAGATGCAGCTGGCACAGTCTTGACCATTCTTGACCATTCATTTTAAAAAAGTACAGGTCCTAGTACTCATCCCTGAGGTGCCTTACTGGTAACACATTCCTCTGAATATACACCATTAACTACAACTGTCTGCCTCTTGTCACTCAATCATTGCCTTATCCATTCAACTATTTTAACATCCAACCCTACAATTTATTTCTATGGGTTACAGTGTCAATTGCCTTACTGAAATCTAGATAGCCTATATCAACAGATTCTCTCTGGTGTATTATTTTAGTTACCCAGTCAAAAAATATTATTTTGACAGGATCTCCCTGTAGTAAAGCCATGCTGTTGCAGATCATACAAACTATATACTTCAAGATATTTAACAGTCCTATTCTTTAGCATGGATTGCATTAATTTGCCAACCCAGTGGATTTACTGGGGTCCAAGGCCAGACCATAGGTGGCCCTCTACAAAACTTGTTGTGCAGTCTATCTCTAACTACACAATAGTTAAGGACAGGTGTCTAAGTGTTTAGCCACTTCCATATGACGCTCATATAATATGAGGCTCATGGGTCAGTGTCTAACAGGCTCTACTACGTTTGGAGTGCAGCTGTATGCTGTTACTGTTTAGTATACAGCCATACACCTGTGACCTTGCTGGGTGGGAGGCCGCACGGAGGGTGGGAGGCTGCACGGAGGGTGGGAGGCCGCACGGAGGGTGCGGACTGCAGTGAACACAGGCCTTTGTGTCTGTAAGACTGAGAGACAGAGGGAGGGAGAGATGGCGAGCTACACAGATGACAGGAAAATGAGTGAGCTTGTGCGTGTATGTAGTTGTAAGTGGTGCTACAGTATGTTACTATATGGTGTTAATATTTGTGTGTGTTTGTGTGAGTATATGCTGTTAGGTTGAATGTTTGTCATGTGTGGCGGTATGCATGTGTTATTGTATAGTGTTAACGCATGTGAGTGTGTGTGGTGTTACCATGTGTGTGCATGATATGGTGCTTGTGTGTGCTTTACTGCATATTGCTAGCATTAGTATGGTGTATATAATGGTATGTAGTGTTAGCATTTTTGTGTAGATGTTAGTGTAGGCCGTTGACATTAGTGTGTGTCAGAGTTTGGTAAACGAGTGTATGTGAACCTAGGTCCAGGAGTGTATTATTGAGACAGGAGATAGTGTGCATGGTGTTGTAGCAAGTGGGTGTTATTTTTAGCTGAGCTGGGTGCCTAAGAAATGCTCTACCCAGGTTCCAATATCCCTATGCTCATCCTTGGCCCGGGATGATTTTACCATGCCAATTCCGTGTGGCTAAATAGCACTTGATGTCACTCCAAAACAATTGTTTTCCAAGGACAATTGTGCCAAATGTATTGCAGGACAAGTGATCATATTACAAAATGTCAAAGCTCTGGAGCCTGAAGATCTGATTATCTCAGTAATTTACAGAAGACTATTATATTTATCCTTCACCTCAGGCACTGAGAAATCATGTAGATATTATTAGTTTACCAACATACCTGCAATATTGACTTCCAGCTTGGAATGAAAAATGAGAATGTGTGAATCCAATAGAAAAATGCCCTGTGCCAAGTGTGTGCTCAAAATAAAAAATGTTATATTGTATATCTATAAAATACATTATACCTAAGTGTCAAGTCATAATTTTAATTCATGTTGTAACTTACCACAACTTCTGCCTAGTTAGTGAGAAACACAAAATTGCAACCAGACCCCAAGTGTAATGAACAACACAGACCCATACTGATTTTAAAGAATGGAGTATCTCCCGAACCTGGCCCAATGCTCCCTAAGTCCAGCAAAAGCTGGGACTGTCAAAGGCATTCACTCCATAGTCACGTGGTCTTCACACACTTCCTTTATTTCATATACACATACAACCAAAATGTTTACTGAATAATCTTTTACCCTATTGTAATCATCAAGGGTATCCAATAATATGTAAAGTAAACTAAACCTTATTCTTCATCACCAATTTACCACACTTGCCCCACTTAAAACTACTTCTAAGGGTTGTGGCTATTTAAGCAACTGAATCTTACAAAGAATTCTGACAGTTTGTTAAAGGTAAGTATGGTTACAAACTCTGCATTTGCCTCTTAATGCCCAGATTGAGGTTGGTCCTTCAAGCCATGGTCTCCCAGAGGTTTCCCCCTTTTGCTCTCCTGAGTGCTGAAGACTTTTTGAGTGAAATGGTAGCCACTATTTAGGTAGCATTTATAACATTATCTAAAAAACACCAGAAAATAGCCTGGCCCATACACATTCTATTCTACACATTCTATGCCTTAAGGATAGGGTCAGGAACCACTGCTGTTGCATGCAGAACGGTATTATATTAAATACTTGCACAACCAGAGCAAATGCTGCAATAAAGGTGGTCATATACCCCAAATGCATACAAGTCTGGGCTTTTGGTTGCCCACCATTATATCTACTGGAAAGCTACATCTCCCCTATACTTCTTGGGTCCAGTAATGAGGGAGTTAATGTTGTTTTCTCAGAGGGTTTACAGGTGTTATACTGTAAATCCCAACTTCGGTCTTCAACTTCAATAGCTACATGCTCAGACACTAAAATAAAGTGCCTTTGACTGAAATTGTTTAGTCCCTTGATTTTTACCATGTGTAGCTTCATCACTACATATCACAAATTCTGCATTTAAAGCACACATTCATTTTAAAAATAAAAAAGGGCCTACATAATCTAATATGTATGATTATAATATGTATGAACCAGATAAGTTTTGTATTAATATAACCTAATATGTATCCTTTGCCATTATCCCAGAAAATTCAATATATTCCATCATTTCTCACCACAGCTAAAAATTGCACAGTAGGCACTGGAGTGCCTGATAGCTCCTATTGTTATTGATTTCATCTTCCATATAAATCAATAACAAATTAAAAAGAAAAAACACAACCACCGCAGATCTACTACATCTGTATTTCCATCTATCTTAATATCAATGTTTTTATAACAGACATTGCATGCAACTTGCTTTTCTTTTGGCCAGAAATGGTTACATGGTAGATGAATGAGTCTTTGGAGTCAGT
>VKOC01030503.1:0-10841 GCA_009364415.1 Spea multiplicata
GCATTTAGGGGGTTAAAAGGCATATTATGGACTAGAGTGGCATATAGGGAGGTATAAGGCGTTTCAGGAGGCAGAGTGCTCTATTAAATGCCCCCTTAACGCCACTCTGCCTCCTGAAATGCCTTATACCTCCCTAAATGCCACTCTGCCCCATAATATGCCTTTTAACCCCCTAAATGCCAGAGTGGCATATAGGGGTATAAGGCATTCCAGAAATCCCATTTCACTCACACACACACACACGCACGTACACACGTACGTACCAGTGCTTCCTGCTGTATTGCCGGGGGGGCGGGTTGACGTCTACTTCCGCTGCAGCCGGAAGGAGGTGGAGTTGGCAGCGGGGGTTTGTATGCGTCCGTCGCGCATACTTTCCCCGGCTGTCAGAGATCAGAGTTCCCCGCAATGGACGCAGACAACCCCTGCTGCTAGCCACACCTCCTTCCGCTGCAGCGGATGTTGTCTATGTGCATCGCGTAGACGTCAACCCGCTGCCCCGGCAATACAGCAGGAAGCACCTGTACTGGTAAGTGTGTGTGTGAGGGGAAGGTGTTAAATGGGGGGGGGGGACAGGAGGATCAGTCCCACTGCCAGCGGATGCCGGGGATCTGGATCTTTTTCTCATAATCAGACCTCAATTTGAGGTCTGATTAGAAGACGACCCTGATTAGAAGACGACCCCGATTAGAAGACGAGGGGTATTTTTCAGAGCATTTGCTCTGAAACAAACCTCGTCTTATAATCGAGCAAATACGGTATGTGGCAGGATCTGCTGGTAAATAGGACACTTAGTAGTCACATGTTGTTCAATAAGAGTGGAAGCTGCTTTAAATGAAAAGACAATGCTTAGAGTTACTGTGTCAAAATCCTCTAGCTAGGGACCTGTATCTACAGGAAAAGAGGTATTCTGCATGCAAGTGTTTGGTTCTGTGTTTATGGAAGTCAGGGAGGATTAGATTCAGATAAGAAAAACTGGATGGACCTATTTATATTCAGAATCTCACTAGTGTTGTCCCTTCATAATTAATAATGTAGTCTAGGAGCTGAAATACAACTCTGTCAAATGTCCCTTTTAGTGAATAATCCCCAGAAAATTGGATATCTCCCTCTTCTTTCTGTTGTGGGTATTGGCCTAGCTGTCTTGGGAAATGGATGAAATTTGGATCTCTTTGCCTCTTATGGGTGGTTGGATCTTGAGACGCTTGCCACGTTATGCCGTGTATAAAAGAGCACTGGCTTTAATTATTCTAAATGCTTTGATAGTAAGTTTCCCTTTAAAATCTAGCTCTATGCTAGAGCAATAAAGAGTGGTATGTTTTACAGTTGGTAGGGAGCAGAATGTACACCTGGAAGTTTCCACACCTGTATTTTATTTAAAAAATTTTCAGAAAAAATGGAACCTGTATTTAAGCTGAAAACATGTGAAAGCTTCTCTTCTTGATAGAAACTCTCATTATATGATATGAACTAGGGGACCTCACAAAAGAGGACAAAGACTTCCCTGAATTTATAAAGCTCTAGCACTGTCGCTAAGATTTAACTGACACAATGATCTAACAGTTTGCTTCAATACATTCATACAGGAATGTTTGTCATTTTTGTTCGACTGTGTATTTTGGGAAGTATGCATTCATATAATAAAACACAGGAACAATATTACTATAAATAAGGTTTATTCATTTCCAGATGCTTTACTTTACTTTGTCCACATGGAGGCAGTGTTGGCATAGGGTTTGTATCCTTACACCATAAATATATAATGATGTTTTATTATTCTTTTATATAGGGCCATCATATTCCATAGCACTGTATAATGGATAATGGATAAATATTATCTAGCTTCATCAATTTAGAAGAAAGAAGCCAGTTTTATAAAAGCATCGGAGCCCTGGCACAGTATGCGATAAGAAGTCTAATAGTTCGTAACTGTAGAAGTCAACCTTTGCTGTGGTGCATGCTGGCCTGTGTTTTGTTCATGGGTACAAGATGGAAGGATAGGTTTACAACAACTGCATCTTTACCTTGAAAAATCAAGCACAATGGGATACATACTTGACCTGCATTACACATAGGTACACCGGCAGAGCAATTAACTGAGGATGGGCTGATATTTCCAATTATTGCGCAAAAGAACAGCCCTGGACAGAAAGAATTTGACAGAGGGGCCCCGTGAATGTAGTGCGGACGAGGTACCCATGACTGGGTTAAGGCATGACTAAGCAAAATTTTGGCACTGAAAGTGGTATATAAGGAAGGGTCTTTTCACTACAGGGGCAATTATTTTAAAGTGCATTTGGCCCGCCCATCCCTCCCCTAATTTTCGGCATTGGCCGGGTACTCAGGTTTTTTTCGCTGGTACGGTGCAGGAGTTAACCATATAGGTATGGTTACTTGTGGTGCACAGAGTTGTAAGTGCAGGACATTCCAGGGGCATTTGTCCCTGTGGCTTGTATGGTCATGTGACTGCCGTGCTAGGGGACGTCGGCAGTTCCAGCAGGGATACAGGTGGTTACACCCATACCAGCAGGTTACTTATTTGGTTTTTAGTTGGTTATATGTTTGCTTTCATTTTGATGATAAATATTGATATATTGTGTCAAAATGTGTTGTGTTAATAATCTTTGACACTTTGTAAAACATTAATAAAGGTTGAGTGTCGCGGTGCTGTGGTTATTTTAGTCCGCACCGCGGACAAATAATTCCATACCTGACGATTAATAAAGTTTTGAAATAAAGAAGTGTCTCTTATCTTATTTGTAAAGAGGTACCGAAAGCTGGACGCTACTTCATTCATGGTAAAACGCTGGTCAAAAATACTGGAGAATCAAAAAAACTGTTCAGCCAGGTCTTTTATAATGTAGTATACATAATAAATGTGTATGACACCAAGCTAAATTAAACATCTTTACAACACTACTTACTGTTGACTCTCTCTATTTACCATGGTTTTCAGCATTCATTTGGATCACCCAGAATGAGTAGAGAATTGATAATAATTAAGCAATTGATAATAATTAAGCAAAAGATTAGAAAAAACACAAAACAGAAGGGGTGGATAGAAAAATGGAGGTGAGCAATAACCAGGACTGTAACTTAGGATGGGATGTAAAATTAAGAATCTTCGTGTTCGTCTACTAATCTCCCTGGTCCCTTCACCATCTAGCCGACCTTATCTACGCAGCATTGCAGGGGTTAAAGGGAGCGGAAATTGGTTGATGCCAGAGGAGGCCCCGGCAGGTGACCATTAGAGTTGCTCGCATGGTCCTTTAACTCCTGACGGCAAACCTACGGTTTTCCACTTCTGTTATCTACGCAGCATCGCAAGGGTTAAAGGGAGCAGAAAACCGTAGGTTCGCCTTCAGAAGTTAAGGTCCATAAGAGTGACTCTTTGGGTCGCCGGCAGGGGCCTTCTCTAGCATCAACCCCATAAAACGAACACGAAGAATGTACACAAATATTCCCCTGAACTGAACAAAGGAACTGGCGAATATTGGTGGAATACGAAGATTTTTTTCCCCAGGAAGACGAACACCCCAAGTCTAATAACTACCCTATATTAAGAAGGAATAGAAGAGAAACATAAAAAATTTAAAACAATTGTTTAAAGGTGAGTCTTTCCCCTGATATATGGTGGAATATTTCAAAAGCTCATTGCCACAGTTCTTTCACAAATCTACAACTCCACCATTTATGCAGGAAAGAGCCATCCCTCTCTCTCCACATCTCCAACAGTTGGGCATATAATTTGGATACATTTATGATCTATTAGGGACCAAATACCACCTATTTGCTAGTTTTATATAAATTTTCCACAATATTAAGGCAATGGATTATTTTGTTAATTCGGGTCAAGGATCTTTTCCAATTATCCATTTCAGTCTTTATCTGTATTTTCTTCTCCCAGGAAGCAGCTGCTTTAATCTCAGGATTATACATCAAGGCGATAAATACCTTCGAGCTACTCAAGATCCTTTTAACTTTCTTGTAGCAAAAAATCCTTGATAAGAGGGTCTTAATCTTTGAATTATACACGTAAAGTTCTCCATTCAGGAAGCTTTGAATTCTCAAATAGTTAAATATCTTGCTGCTTGGTAGATGCCATTTTTGTGCAATGTCTGGGAATGGGAACACATTACCTTCATCTAGCATTTGTTAAATGTAATGATTTCCTTATTTATATCATTCCTTCAGAGAGATATTCAGGATATTATCTTCTAAGCATCTTACCCTATAAGTGTCTAAAAATCTCTTGATTAAATGCCCATAGTTATTCTTATTTATCAACAATACTTCATTTGTTTTAGTACTATTTAACCAAATATACTGATAATATAAAACAGGCTATTATGTATAAAATGTAATTTATGATGTAAAGTAGTCATGTAAGCTGATCAACAAGTTCAATGTTTCTGCTAATTGGACCGTTCCACCAGTTACATATATCATCAAATCACATTTTAACTTCAAGCCATAATTTCATTTTATACTTGAGCACAATGTATGTTTCTTTTTAATACATCTAAAAAAACATGCAAAACAGGAATTGTTGCATGCTCAAGGATGCTTAAGGACTTAATACCCTACACATCCCATTCAATTTTTAAATTGAAGTTATTTTATGTTGATTTGAATGTAGAGATATTGTATGGCTTTTCTAGTCTAGAACCTTTATTTGCAGTTAATGTTGGGAGTTGAATTCCAAACCATTTGAAATCATTTTTAAACAATATTTAAAGTGTCCATGTGTTATTGAGTGAACCCTCAAGTTTTTAAGGTCAGACATGGTTTGTCCACTTTTTGTAGACACATTTATGAAAGGCTCAATAATAACCTAGTTATTACATTTTCACACAGTAAAAGTGCAACCAACATTAACAACAATTAGGGTGTAGACTGGTCATTGAAGCAACCCACAAGATCAGGCCCTGTTTGCCATTTGTGTAGCCAGATTTTAATAAGGACCTTGATTTGGAGTTAAGATCGGGAATTCAATTCCAAACCATTTGAAATAATTTTCCACAGTATTTAAAATGTACATGGGTCAGAGTGAACCCTCAAGTTAAGGTCAGACATGGTTCGTCCACTTTGGTATACAAATGCCATATTAACATTTTATACATAACCACAATGTATTTTTCTTATATAGTTAAAATACATCCAACAAATTACATTGCTGCTTGATGCAAAGTCATTTTATTAAAAGAAAAACATTTAACAGCCATTAATTTCCCCCACCAAACCATCATACTATGTTTGATTGGACTTAAACCAATGTAAACTTGCCCAACTATGCCTGCACAGTTACTCATGAATTACATAAGTTGCAGAATTTGTCACTTTGACGGTTTCCCACAGTTTCTGTTCCACAGATACTAGTGAAGAGTATCAGATGAAAAATTGCAATTTGTGTAATGAAATATATCTTATTACATGTCAGATCCGTGGCAAACAGTATGTAGGACGCATTGGACATGTACTGAAAGGCTGCATAAGTTGCATACTGTTTAAGGAAATATTTCCATCAATATCGTGATGGTACAAACCCTTTGAAGTCATCAGTTAGAGGAGGGGATTTGTGGGAAAAAAAACCTGTCGGCAAGAAGTATATTGAATCTTGACATTGGCAAATGTCTGAACGATGAATGGAATGTAGGATATTTTTTTCAATGACTCCATTTATTCTGATAACCTTGCATGGTCATTGGAGCCCAATATTAGCTTATGGTTGGTTTAATCTAATTTAAGCATTATTTGCTACTGAGTCCTAGTGTCAGGACTCGGGTGATCAGGTCGGGTAGGAGCCCATGCACAGGGGATACTTGGGGTTCAGTCTGTAACCCACAGTACATGATTATGCAGACAAAGACACCACAAGCAGAAATCCAGGTAATGCAATGTATTTTATGTATATAACAGGTCCAGCAAATAAGGGTAATGCAGTATAAGCAAGAAACCGGACGTATGGCAAAATAAAATAAGTAATAAGTCTTTTGGCAGGGAGCCCCCTTGGAAGGGCACAACAGACAGAGAGCCCGCTTGGAAGGGCACGAAAGGTACACAGCCCGCTTGGAAGGACACAAAAGCAGGGAGTCCACTTGGACACATATCAGCACTGGCTTTTCTGTATATTAACAGGTTTGACAGACCTATCAAAATAACTTTGGTGGCTCAGGCTTTAGGTTTTGTGATGAGCGGAGGCCTAAAACATTTGAAATTGTTTTGGTCATTTGCAGGGAACTGAAGGAGCTTTGCAAGTCTTAGTATGAGCAGGTATTATTTGAAGCAGCATTCGTGTTGGCCTTTTTTGGCAGCATACAGGTGGTGGCGGGGTTGGTATGCTCTTCCAGAAGTGTTGGTATGCTCTTCCAGAAGTGTTGGGGGAAAGGTTTGAACGTGGACGATACAGTTGTTGAGGGTCAATTTCTTGGTGCAGAGATCATCAGCAGGGGTTTTGACATTCAATTGCAGGCTCTAATGCAGATCTCTGATCCTGCTCCCATGTGCGCGGCAACTGCTGCTGTGCGTCGGGATTTGCTGCCATATCCTGGCGCACAACACTGAAGCCGTGCCCAACGCCTTCCTCGCTCACTGCACTGGAAGGACACAGAAGAAGAAGAGCCAAGAGGAAGAACGAAGAGGAGGAGGAAAAGTGACAGAGAAAAGGTAGGAAAACATTCACTGAGAGTAGATGCTGTAGTTTATGCTGAATTTTGGTGTGTTAACCACACTTTTATTAAAAGTAAGTAACACACCAAAATTGAACACACAATGTAATAACAATAATATATATATTATTATTATTTGCTAACAGCAATCACACTCCTATCATGCCCTTGCTACCAGTACATGCTAGAACCTGGGCATTATATGTGTGTGATTACTGTTAACAATCTATATAACAATATAACTAATTTTGGTGTTACTTTCTTATAATAAAAGTTTTTTTTGTTTTTCAAGGTGGGGGGGTGATTTTTGGCTCCGGCCAAGTGAGTGCTGAATTTTCGGTTTCGGCCCAGAATTTTCATTTTGGTTCATCCCGATATGCTAAGCCAGTGTTACCTCCTCCGTCGTCCCGCGGGTTGGGGAGCTGAGACACAGCGGCGTGTCCAGCCCCCTGCACGTTACGTCGGCGGGAACCGCCGCCAGGTCCGGTCTACGGATAGACGCGCATCCCCGCAGAGATCTAGGGATCCTGACGGGGCGTGCGCCTAACTCATAAATATTTGTCTCTTCTTAAAGCGACATTTATCCTTTTTTCTCCTCCCCCTAATTAGGTGGGTAGGAGGATCCTGAGATTGAGAGGGATATTTAAACCCTCAGTAAGCACTTCACCTTTGCCTGTGCCTTATAGCCTACACTAGCGTTCTTTGATTTGCTTGATATTTTTGGTTCTGATTCCGGCTAGTTCTTGACTTCATATGTTTGCTGCCTGCCCTGACCTCTGCTTGTGACCCCGATTACTCTTCTGCCTCAACTCTGAATTTATTATTTTGTTCCTGATTATTTTGGTACTACGCTACGCTCCTGTGTCCGCTATACACTTCGATGTTCGGTTGCTGGGCTCTCCATCTCCGCTAGGAGGCGCATTTCCATTTGCTGCAGCGAGGATCCTCTGCAGACGTGACAGCCAGACACTGAAGTGGTAGGCCTAAACCACACCAATCCTTGGCTTAGTATATAGTGATATATATAGGGTTATGCTGTATTATTGTCAATGTCTGGCTCAATGTATAGTTATAGGTGTTATGCTGTACCCCCGTTAATGTGTGCCTCAGTATATAGTGATAGGTGTTATGCTGTACCCCATCAATGTTTGCCTCAGTATATAGTGATAGGTGTTATGCTGTACCCCCGTCAATGTTTGCCTAAGTTTATAGTGAAAGGTGTTATGCTGTACCACAGTCAGTGCGAGCCTCAGTATATAATGATACGTTATCCTGTACCACTGTCAATGTCTGCATCAGTATATAATAATAACAGCAATCCTATACTACCGTCAATGTTTCCCTCAGTATATAATAACATTTATTGTCACGTCCCCGGTATCGGGTGCAGCGGTTACCGGGGGTGACTGTTAACCCCTTTGATGCGGACAGTCGGGTCTCCGACCGCCGGCGTTGATGTCTGAAATCATAATGCCCGACGGAGCATTGATCCCCAGCATTCTGTACTTACCCGCTCCTGGTCCAGCGGCGTTCCTCCTGTCTGTAATGATGGGGGCGCGGTTGGACGGGTCCGGAGGTGGCGTCCTGGGAGACTGCCCAGAACTGCTATGATGCGGTCCAGGGGGCTGAGCTTGTAGGAGCGGCAGATTTAAAAACCCCGGAAATGCTTTAGTCAGAACCCTGTTGTGGTCCATGTTACCCGAGTGTTCTCTGCTGCTCGTTTCTTTAGTTTTTGACCCTTGTCTGCCTGATGATTCTTTGCATAGTGATTTTGTACCTTCTGTTTATCCTGGTATCCAGTTTTGGCTCGTCTGACTACCCGCTCTGTTACCAACCTGGCTTGCATGACTACCCGCTCTGTTACCGACCTGGCTTGTATGACTATCCACTCTGTTACCGACCCGGCTATCCAGATTATCCCGAATTCACCTCCTGGTTCCAGCTGTCGTGGTTCCTGCACCTTGCACACCAACTCGCCCCTTAATATAGCCACTTGCATCAGGCCTCTTCACTGTTGGAATCGTCCTAGTCCCCGCTCCCTGTCACTAAGGGTCTCCTTTGGTGGTGGGCTACGGGGCTGAAGAACTTGTGCGGTGTGTGCCTCGGTGTTCGTGGTCAGTATATAATAACAGTTATGCTGTACCACCGTCAATGTCTGCCTCAGTATATATTGATAGGTGTTATGCTGTACCCCCGTCAATGTCTGCCTCAGTATATAATGATAACAGTTATGCTGTACCCCTGTCAATGTTTGCCTAATGATAGAAGCTATGCAGTTTTAAAGTGTGTATGTGTGTGGGGGTGACACATACAGGATCTGCCCCATGTGCCAAATACTCTAGGTACGCCCCTGCAGAGGTAGGTGCCTGGGTGCTTTATGTATGCAGGCAAAGCGGTTTGTGTCTTGTTGGCTCTGCATAGGGGCAGCTACAGAAGCTGCTATATGGGGGCTCCATGACGGATCAGTCAGTAAGAGTCATCCAATTTTATATCAGGCCGCATCTGGTGTAGTGGAAGATGTTTGTTATGTTTACAAAATAAAATCATAAATTAGTTTCAATTTCTTTAACCTATTTTAACATTAGTTTCCAACCAGTTGCAGGAAATGTATTGTCGGTCAATCATTTGTATTCTGAGTGGAGCAGCAGGCAGGAGTCCGAGTGAAACAGCAAGCAACTGGGGTTATTAAATGACAAGGCTCGGATCAGGTGGTGGGATTAGGTGGCCTTGCGCAGGAGGATATTTTGCATGAAACCCTGGCGCAGGCGGCAATAGTTCCCAGCCCAGATGTGTTAATGGGGCATGCAGGGGGCAACAATCTCTGTCAGAAACAATTAGGGATATCAATGAGGGACATTAGAGATGAGGTTTAGTCTAACATTGTACCTCACTAGTTTTGGGGGTGGTCATTCTTTACAAGGAGTGTGGACGCCAGGGCTGGCTTTGGGATGTACAACCTGTGATCTATGCCTGTAATTTAGGGGGTTTATCTATACCTTTATTGCTGAGTTCTGCAGTGCTGTTTCCATGTGTTTTTGATCTATACCATCAGTGCTGAGTTTCCAGTTGATCTTTACCTGCAATGCTGGGCTTGTGTGTTCTGTTGATCTATACCTGCAATGCTATGTTTCCATACGTTATAATTGTATACCTGCAAATACAGGATTCTATGCCTTCAGTGCTGAGTTCACATGTGAATTTCAGTTGATCTATACATGCAAAGCTGGGTTTGATCTATCTCTGCTATGCAATGTTTCCATTCATTATGTGTGTGATCTCATGCACTTCATAGTGTGTCCCTGAATGGCAGAAATAAAATGTGGTCACCCTAGTAGGGTTATGGCAGGCAGTGGTAATGGGTTACGATGTTGCCATATTTTGGAATATTGGCATTATGACCAAATATTAATTTGATCTTTAAAGTTAATTCATAGAAAGCAATGTAGGTAAAACAGGCAGATAAGCACCGCTGGTAGTTTAACAAATGAAGGTGCATTGATGGTCTGCTTTATTCTTAGAATTCATGGCCTGTGCAAACCCCGTGAGATAATTTTTTTCTGCCATAGTAGCTCAGTAGTAATTTCACAACAGTGTAAATTAAGCTAGTAACTAAAGAGGCCACAGATGATCAAGTTAGGCTTAGTTATAGAGGGAATGTTGGAGAAACAAACAGGTTATATGATTATTTTATATCTCAATTAAGTTATTTAGAGGTGTTTAATATTTTACTTTGTATTTTATACAAAACTATCAGGATTTCTGATTTTCAGATGCTCGATATTACTGTGCAATATCAATATTATTGCACATTAATACAGAGCACCTAAGAATACCTAAATAATTTGGTAGTCTTTATTTTTAAGTAAGCAATTATGTATTTGCAGCTATAACAGCTTCCACTCTTCTGGGAAGGCATAGCATTATCCGAAATGTATTGGTATTCTATAGGGGACAAACAAATACAACTTCTCTGAAGAAGTGGGTTTTGAGATGTTTCTTGAATATTGGGAGGGAGGGTGAAAGCTGAAGGTTCAGGGAAAAGTATGTTGAGTAAAATATTGTAGACAGGAAAAGGAAGAGGTGATAAGCAAGGAGAAGAGCCTTAGCCCATGGGAAGAAAGTAAAGATCGGGAGTGCAGAAATGAATAGAGGAGCTGTGTTATGGAGGGCCTTATA
>VKOC01030504.1:0-17514 GCA_009364415.1 Spea multiplicata
ACTCCACTCTGCCTCCTCCCCCCTCCCATACTCTACTCTGCCTCCTGCCAGCAACGGATCTTCACTAGACACCAGGGAGCCGGGTAGAGAGGCAGAGTGGCGTATGGGAGGGGGAGGAGCCACAGTGGTGTATGGGAGGGTGGCTCCCATACACCCCTCTGACTCCTCCCCCCTCCCATACACTGCTCTGCCTCTCTACCCGGCATCTTTACTGACCGGCACTTTCACTGCAGCTTCATAGAAGCCACAGTGTAAGTGAAGGTGAGTAACGGAGGCTGTCTGTGAGATGCAGATCCCCACCAGCTGACAGAGAGGATGATTCTCTGTCAGCCTGTGAGTGTCTGCATCGCACAGACAGCCTCCGTTACTCACCTTCACTTACACTGTGGCTTCTATGAAGCTGCAGGGAAAGTGCCGGTCAGTAATGGAGCCGGGTAGAGAGGCAGAGCAGTGTATGGGAGGGTGGAGGAGGCAGATGGGAGGGGGGAGAGAGCCGGAAGTGAGAGACCGGCCGACAGTGAGGGGAATCCAGGTCCCCTGCAGCGTTGCGGGGGATCTGGATTCCGGTGTTATAATCCGATCTCTGTTTGAGATCGGATTATTATAAGGAGAGGAGTTTTTCAGAGCATTTGCTCTGAAAAAAACCTCTTTTTATAATCGATAAAACTTGATTCGATTAATCGATGATGAAATTCGTTGCCAACGATTTTCATAATCGATTATTATCGATTTTATCGATTAGTTGTTTCAGCTCTAGAATATACTTTCATTCACATAATTCATTCACACAATCATTTATTCTGTCACTCACACAAATCATTTACACATATTAATTAATGCCTTCTCACACATTCATTCATTTTCTACCTCATTCAGACAATTCATCCACACATTCATTCATACTCTCCCTCATTCAGACAATTCATCTACACATTCATTAATTCTCTCACTCATTCACACAATTCATCCATGCATTTCAGGGACAGAGGTGGCACAAGCAGGCTGCTTCAGGGGCAGAGGTGGCACAAGTATGCTGCTTCATTGGTAGCGGTTGCACAGCCAAGCTGCTGCAGCTGTGGTCATTAGGGGCCTACCACAATGCCTGGCTTACCGTACAGTGATAGGGGTTATGCTCCAGTACCGTCAATGTCTGGTTTAGTATATAGCGATGGGACAAATGATGTACCATATCTGTTCATTACATGTTTTTATTTAAACATATTTAAATTATTTGTAAGTAATTTTTTTTAAGATTTCTATTTTTTTCCAGTTGACATGTAGTTTACAAATCTGTGAAATAGAGGTAGAGACTCAAGAGGTAATGAATGTGGTACAGGATGCAGCTTTGCCTTACAGTGCCAGTAAACATTATTTTTCACAAAATAAAGTAAACAATTAAACAAATCTTACCAGAAAATAAGGTTTCCACAATTATTTTCAAAAAAAAGCTATAGTGGTACTAATGACTTCTTATTGCCTCCTTTGTCCTGCCTACAGCATGGGGACAGCAGTGACTGTTGTACACTGTTGGGTCCTCACTTTGATTCCTGGCTGCGAAAACAGCACACACCCAGCTACTAGGTTCCCTTACTTTTCATCTGCTCCATTCAGTGTAACTGAATTTCTGTAGAGGACTGTTCTGTGCCATAAATCTGATGGAATAATCCATGAAATAACACGAGGGGATTATGTATGTTTTTTTCACATTTATATGGTCAGATGTGACAAGGATAACCTCACTTAAGTCACAAAATGGTTCTCTAACCACTATGATACTAGGACCCCCAATCACTCTTTGTCATTGTATTGCTTTCTTACTGATACATATGCTGTCTTTTCATTTGTTTTTATTTTTGAGTCATTCATTAACATGTGTATTTTGCAAAAGGTTACTAATGAAAGCATACCCTTATGATCAGAAGCATAACCAGATACCACCACTTCACCAAGCTACATGTCCAACAGTGCCGGCTTTGCCCTCAAAAAGCATGTGAGTGCCAATTGTGTGCCTAAACATCTTGTCCCCAAGAGCTTCTCTTTAACATCTTTTGTCCAAACAGCTTGTCTGTAATATGTTTGTCCCCAAATAGCTTGCCTGTGCCATCTGTGTCCCCAGTTCTTCAGTGCCCCCAAACATCTTTCATGTGCCATCCCAAACAGCTTGTAAGTGTCATATTTGTGCCCCAAAATCTTGTCTGTGTTATCTTTACTCCCAGTTTGCCTGTGTGATATTCATCCCTAACCAGCTTGTCTGTGCCACTTGTGTCCCGAACAGCTTGTCAGCACCCTTACATAGCTTGTCTGTGCCATCTTTGTCCCCAGTGTTTCAGTGCCCCAAACAGCTTGTCTGTCACGGTCCGCGTCACGGACCGCCACGTAGCAATTCCCCCGAGTACCCGCGGCTAGCAGGTACTCGAAACTTACCTCTCCCACAGTTCCGGGACCTTGCTTCGAGGTGCCAGCATCCAGCCAGCACCCGGGGCAGGTCCTTCCCGGTATCCCCATCACAAGTGATGGGCGGTACGTACGGGGGCGAACCACGCGCCCTCTCTTATAGCTTGCCTCCCTGGAGACAACGTAACGTAACTAGCGTTACGTCACCAGTTGGGGGCAGAGCCTGGTCGAAGCGGCAGATTCAAAAGCCGAGCACTGACTTCCATTCTCTTGCCGCCCCGGGACAAATCCAATTTGGTCCGGGTAAACCAGCACAGGGAGAAAAGACCGGAGATGGTTGGCAAGGACCACAATATTTGCATCAAGGGTTCGTGGATCAAAAGGTGTGCCCTGGGAAATTTGGTTAAAACAGGTGACCATATGTGGGCCTAAAATGGAGAGGAACTTTTTAGAATAGGCGACCGTGTAGCCATCAGGGCCCGGGCTCTTGCCCGTGGGAGAGTTTATAATAGGCAATTCAATTTCTTGTAGCTAAATGGGATTATCGAGGAAATTACTGTCTTCCACTTTCAAGGTTCTCTTAAGGTGAGCAGCAAGATAATCATCAGTAGCCTGATCTATGTCCGGAAGGGAACCTTAACTAGAGGGCAGATTATATAGGGAAGAATAATATTGTCAAAAGCTCTCAGCAATTTTGTCAGATTGAAATTGTAGATTATTGTCGCGATCACGGATACGGAGCAGGTAGCTCTGCGCCCTTTTAGCCCTCAGGGCTCTGACCAATAACTTGCCATGTTTATCCCCAAATTGATAAAACCAGCTTTTAGTCAGCAAAAGGATTACGTTTAATCCGGGAATCTAGCAGAGAAGCCAGCCTAGAGCGGAGAGTAGTTACTTGAATTTGCAACGACGGGAGAAGGGTGAGTTTATGACGCAGTTCTATATGAGCTATTTGCTTGGTTAAAGTGAAACATCAGGTGTGATATTTTCTTTAAAGTAATTAGTAATATGAGTTGACAGCTCCTTAACGTTGTGGACCCAGTTCTATATGAGCTATTTGCTTGGTTAAAGTGTAACATCAGGTGTGATATTTTCTTTAAAGTAATTAGCAATATGAGCTGACAGCTCCTTAACGTGGTGGGGGTTGTCAAGTAGGGTCTCATTGAGCCTCCAACTCCACACAGATGTATGAAGGCCTGCCAGAGCAAGCTGGAAAAATACAGGCATGGTCGATAATAGCCACCTCAGGTCGCCATGACCGTCAACAAAAAACAAAGAAAAACAATCAAACTCATGTGTAAGATGTGTGTGAGAAAGTGTGATAGTGTATGCCCCAGCAACACTGCAACACCAGATTGCTGGGCAAGTATGAGCCAAGGGACTACAAAGAGGCCCAGATTCACTTTCCATGTGTGGATAGGAGTGCTCCGGGGGGGGGGCTGGGAAAGGAGCAAAGAGGGACAGGGAAGGTGGACAGGGACAAGGGAAAAAGTTAGATGCTCCACCGTCTGGAAGGGGGAGTTGAAAACATAATAGATGTGTGGAATATATGATGTGTGGGATAGAGGAAATGGACCAGAAACTGTCATAACTAAATAGCAGGATCTTCCCGCAGGGGGAATATGAGCTACAGGGCAATATATTAGCCAACAGGCTCGTCTGGGGAGGCCATCAGAAAATTAAAAATAACTAAAAATAAACAGGGCGATTATCACAGCGCAGAGATGTGCGTGGGAGAAGTGTAGTGTAAGGTGTAATGTAACTAGGCACCACATAGCATGGATAGGAGCTTAACACGCTGGGGTGATCTGGGGAAAAGCCAGGCATAGGTAAAAAGCAAGGGATAAACTGGAGGTCTACAGCCTCACCAGGGGCCCCTCATGACTGACCAAGGGGGAATGGGCGAGAGAAAAGGAACATATAAAAAGTAAAATAAGTGACACGGTTATAAGGAAAGATAGCATAAAGGAGAAAAAGTGCCCACGCATATAGGATCCTAAAGGACAGAGCAAGAACAAATATAAAAAATTAAATAGAGAATCACAGATAAAACAACAATGAAAGATAACAATAAATGTGAGGAAACAAAAATAAATGAAAGGTTAAATAGATAATGAGCAAATCGATATGATTGACCAAGAACTACCAGTAAGCTAATTGAGCTGACCTGAGCCATGGTGAGCAGCAAAGAAAGAGAAGGAAGGAGAAGCTGCATACAGCTATATTCTGTTGAATCTTTATTGATAGCTTTAGATTGTGTACTATTTTTGTCTTTGCTGCTACGGTGACCCTAAAGGAAGATATGCAAATATAAGCCTCCTATCTTGCCTTAAAATTCTCAATTTCAATCATTTGGAACCCTTTAAGAGACTTTGCATATGTTTATGTTATAACGTCAAACACATACACACGCACACAATAAATACAGAAATAGGAGCACATCAAAAAATCATATAAGTACAGATTCCAGGGTTCTACCGAATTGAACAACAAGTACAGCAAAACAAGAATTTAGATAACGCCCAGCAAATACTATTTAGAAGCACCTATGTGAAGCATAAATATGGGTGTGGCCATATACCTCTTTAGCCAGCCACTACACCAAAGTACCCCAGTTTGTCGAGTCAGCTCTGTAGTAAGCAATATAGCCATGTAAATTGATATAGGAGTCTGTGCTGTTTACTGTACAACCAAGTCGCCTTTTACTACTTAAATTCACAAGGACACCATTAATGGGGCACCTTTTTTGTGTGGAAAAGGCCGCTAGCCTGCTGGTCTGATCTTTACATTAAGAAAAAAAACAAAATAATAAAACATTAAATGCTTCTTTTGGGGTGCAGGTTTTGGCCATTAACCTAGTATACCGCATTACATCAATTGCCAATGTTGAAACCCGATGCATTCTTTGTCAAAACGACAAGCCTGTATCAACTGATGTCATATGTAAAATACAAGATTTTTTTATACACACTATCAGCCCTTTAATATACAAATAAATAGACACGGGGCCTACAATACACCTCTGGCTTACAGCATCTTTACTCTCACAATGTCAGAAGAAATCCCCTTTGTGGTAACCCTCTGCTTCAGTATCAATAAGGTCTTGGTCACTTTCTATTTTGTTTGCTGATCATACAATAATGCATGGCAGTCACAAGCCTTTCAAAAGGATGTACAGCAAGAGTATCAAATTATAAATGCAAACTGAAAAAACAACAATGTATCCAGATGGGAAATTTAAAAACATGCACACACAATACAAAAGCAACTTTACATGTTGTGTCTTTTAGTGCTAATGGAGCAATGACGGATTTGTATTATCATTTTTATACACTGTTCATTGCAATACATATACCCTTCAATATCTTCAAAATCCACACCCTTGCTAATCAATTGAGAGGGGGAAAGTTCACCCAAGCATAGCCTTGTGAAAAATGTTTTATTATTTCTAACAGGGCTGTGTTGTAGTGTCAGAATAAAAATCTATGCTCTATGGAGAGGGCTAAGAAATTATAGGAATCGTAAAAAATTCTTGTACCATAACCAAAAAGTTTGCTTATGCGGAATATCCTAAATGTGTGTGTATGTATGCAAATTAGGTGATCGCTTTCACCATCCTAAATCCAACCGGCTATTGCATTGTGACATCATAAGCACCAGTGACAGCTACAGCCCTTTCTCCTCACTGTGTCAAGACATTCACAAGGTGCTATTTAATAGTGATCTTAACTGTGATCTTGAACTATTTTCTCTCTTACAATAAATGTTTGTTGGAGCGTGAGCAGAAAATGAGTAAGAACTCCCAGAGCACCGTGGAAAGGTGTAGCTGCTGGTGTGGACTAGGGTGGAGAATAAAAAAATGTTGCCCCAGAAAACTCTGCGGGTTTTTAAACAGGGCAAACAATGGAGTGTTGAATGCCTTCAGAAGGAGGAGGAGGGAAGATCAACCAATGGAGAGTTTTCCCAGCGAAGTGATAAAGGAGGGAAGCGGTGCAGAAAAACAGAGGAGGCGAGGAAAGAAAAGGAGCACACGCACTGCTAAAGAAGGCGATGAGAAATTCCACTGCCTGATAAAGACTACAAAAGAGCCAGTGAAAGAACCTAGGCAGCTGATAGAGAAACGCCCCAGAAGCAGCACAAGCAGCTGTGACTACGTGGAAAAGAGACGTAGAAACGAGGAGCAAGTTGGGCGAGGAAGAAATACAGAAATATCACTGTCGCTGTCTTCTTTGAAGTTTCATTCTGTGCTGGGACAGGGAGGTTTTGGGAAAGTGATGTTAGCTTCCTGCGTTGGCAGGAATTCCCCGGTGGCAGTCAAAATGATTCGAAAAAAACACACAAGGATCATGAACATCTTAAAAGAGAAGAGGACACTCGAGTTGGCCAGGAACAGCCCATTTCTGTGCCGTGGATATGCTGCCTTCCAGACGCAAACCTCCGTATTCTTCCTCATGGAGCATATGCCTGGAGGGAGCCTTCAGATGTTCATGGCCAGAGAGGGCTCCATGGCAGAGACCACAGCCAGGTTTTATTCTGCTGAAATAGTCTGTGGCATTCAGTACCTCCACTCGCGTGGCATTATTCATCGGGACCTGAAGCCAGGCAATGTGCTGCTCGACGGTGAAGGACACGCCAAAATCTGTGACTTCGGTCTTGTGGCAGAGAACATTTGTGGAAACACACTAACTTCAGAACGTTGCGGGACTTTTCTCTACATGGCCCCAGAGATACATTTAGGGAAAGAATACGGTGCTGCAGTGGACTGGTGGTCATTAGGGGTGATGTTGTTCCGCATGCTGAACGCTGGAGAATATCCCTTTTATCACAAGAGCTCCAGAAAAGCTGCGGCATATTCCATTATTCACGAAAACCCTAAATACGCAAGACCACTCGGCCCCCCAGCTGTGGATATTTTGACTGGTCTCTTACATAAAAATCCACAGCACCGCCTCGGGGTGACCGGTGACATCAGGCAGCACCCGTTCTTTCTTCCCATCAACTGGACGGAAATAGAAAACAGACGTATAGCTCCTCCACACCAGCACTCTGGAACGAGCAATCTCCACCCCAAGGCTGTACAACAGGGTCCCTCAAGTCTGAAGATCACCCAGGACACGTCTTGTTTATCTAATGGCCATGTCTTGTTTGGCCTGTCCTTTGCAAGTCCAGATTTGATGCCTTAAACGTCTGCCATACCTGACTGTCTCCAGCTATATTCTACCATCTAACAATTATTTATGAATAAAAATATAGAATTAATTTATTCAAAGGTTTCTTCGTTATGTAACTCCTGTAATTCTAATTATTTTTTCAATGTACGGGATTAATGTATTTTATCTTGTTTTTCTATCGGCAGAAATACTCCAAAATTGGTAAAGGTCTTGCCTGTACATCAGGGCTTGACAAATTTGTTGTGAATCTAGGTGCCAGCTAAAAAAGTTAGGAGCCAGGATTTTTTAAAACTAACAGTTGGTAAGGAGGGATCTGATCATCATCAGCCCACTTACTAAACTCACTGCGTTTTACCTGGAAGCACCCTGGACTTTCAGGTCAGAGCTGTTTTTTTAAAAATTATTTTTTTGATTTTTTTTTAACTCTTTCAATGTTGATGTTCCATTGGAGCACAGCATTGACCCGATATTTAATTCCCAAAGCTTGGTTGTTGGCCGAGTATTTTTTTGATTGAGGGAGGGCGGGATAAAAACCCTCGCACATTTTTATTTTAAAATAATTTCAGTAAAGTAAAGTAAGGATGTTAAAAACAAACGGAGAATAGAAAACTTGTGATAAAAATTACATTTCTTGTTCTATTTCCCAAACCTGCCCCCATGCCAGTTGCCACACTGCCTCCCAGACATGCAACACTGTCCCCCAGACATGTCACAATGCCCCCCATATATGCCACACTGCCTCCCAGTCCTGCCACACTGCCTCCCAGTCATGCCACTCCACCCTCCCTACATATGCATTATATACTCTATATGCCTTATACCCCCAGATATGTCACTCTGTCCTCCCCAGGTAGGCCGTATACCCCCCTGATATGCCATAGCGCACTCATATATTTGCAGACTCGTTCACAGACAATAGTTTTGTAAATAAATATATTAACAATCTTCACTCCCCCCAGGATTTAGATTCCCCTCAGTTTGCCCCCCTTTACCCCTAACTTCACCTTAAGTTAACTTTACTAAATTAATTAAATAAGAAGACCCCATCAAGCACAACTGCCCCTAAATTAACCCTAAACACCCCATTAACAACAACTGTCCCTAAATTAACCCTAAACACCCGATCAAGCCACGAACTGCCTACCTAAAAATTAACCTAACACCCATTAAGAGCCACAACTGCGAGGCCTAAAAAACCCTAAAGATCCCGATCAACATCTAGACAACTGTCCCTACAATTACCTGCTCTAAGGCGCCTGTGTCCATCCAGCAACTCCCCAATTAACCTAAAGGCAACTAGATTAACCATGAGCTGCGCCATAAATTAGACCCTAAAACCGCTTAACCACAGCTGTCCCTGAATTAAACCGCAAAACCATTAACCAGCATAGCTCCCTAAGTTAAGCCCTCGCCTCCCCGAACTTCAGCATTCCGCAAGTATTAATTTTATACTCACAGTTAGGAGTTTGTGGATGCTATAAGAAATTAGCCAATTTGTTTCAGTGTGTACTGCAGTGGAGGGACTGGAGACAAGGGAAGGGGACGGGGCCAGTCATCAGAGTGACTGCAGGGAGGGACTGGGAGAAAGGAAGGGACGGGGCCAGTCATCAGAGTGACTGCAGGGAGGGACTGTAAGTAGTAACTGCTGCTGTGAGTCACACTAAAGAAAACGAATTATAAAACGGAGGGTATTTTTCAGAGCATTTGCTCTGAAAAAAACCCTCAATTTAAAAAATCAATTCAACTAATCGATAACTAATCGATTTGATGGCAATGATTTTGATTATCGAGTATTATCGATTAGTTGTTGCAACCCTACTCCAAACAACCATGCATGTATGGTATTACTGTAATCAAAAGATGTTGCTTAACACATACTGGGGTTTTTTTAAATAGTTAAAATGGAGTGATCAAAAGGCTTGTGGGGGCTCTATTTCGCTGTTGCTGGTCTTCCATTATGGCATTGAAGGGGTTAACCACCGGGGTGGTAACATTTAAAAATAATTGTGCAGTGATGTCACCATCATAGGAGCCACAGAGTTCCAGCAAAATGTAAAAAAAAGTCCTAAAACAATAAAAAGTTTAAAAAAATAAAGTTTATTATTATGAGCAAATGCTAAAATTAGCATGTATCTTCTCAAAAATCTTGGAAAGAATTAATGTAAAAGCATTTCAAATACCGAAGGGGTGTCTAATTTTTTAAAAATGAACTGTTTGATGGGGTAAATTGGAGTGGCTGTGCTCAGACTGACCAAAATGGAAAGGAAAAAAAGTGTGTTTCCCAAATGTGGCCTTTTAGCCTCCAAACAACCATGCATGTGTGGTATCACTGTAATCAAAAGATGTTGCTTAACACATAATGGGGTGTTTTTTGACCGTGCCATATACCAGAAGCTGTAAATTCACACCTGAAGTACAATTTGAGTGATTAAAACAAACAAATTCCCTTCTAATAAAAGAGTTATCACGAGGAAAGCTATTTATTTAACAAGGATTCCACCTGAATTGTAGCCATAGCAGACCTTGACTTTTGTTTGTCTGGACAACAAATACAGATGGAAGAAATGTGAACAGATGATTAAAAGTCCCTGTTATCTTTTTGTTACACTTGATCATACTGTAAATGTTTAGCAAGGCGCACAAAGGACTAGCAAAACCAAGCTTCCTACAAAAAGATAAAGTCATGTAATTTGTTCCTCTTATCAGCAAGCAACTTGTGAGTCTCTCAGAGTATGGATCGAGTAATTAAAAAGTGTACTGGTACCTAACAACCTGTTCCGCAACAGAAACTCATTCTCTTTTCAGTGTAAAAGAAAATAAATACAGGAGGTAAGTGATCTATTTGCAAACTGTAAGTTTGCCACAAATTATTTTTTTGAAAAGTATTTCAATAGCCAAGCATACTTTTCTAAAACTATGTCAAAGAATGAGTCGGCGCCTAATTCCTATTAAAGTGCAGCGATCACAAAAAAAGCGTACCTCTCAACCACTTCAATTATTAACAAAGTTCTTAAATGCAAAAGCAAGGCGTCCCTGAATAACTATGTCTGTGGTTGATAAGCAAAAGGTTTAAATTCAGTTCTGAATGATTACGCTAAAAAGACAGAGAGAAACGGTGACATCCCCTGCAAGGGAGATCCTTAGATCCCAAAGCACTAAGGCATTCATTGGCTGTAAAGTTTAAAGTCATCTTTGCCCACAACCACATACTAATTGGTATTCTCTTCTCCACTCACAAACACACATGGTTAGCCAAACGAAAGATGGACCAAAACATTTTAGGCAGTAGCAGATTATAGCTCCATAGCTCATTACAACAAATGTATGTGTACAAAACTAATGATTTTGTATACATTTGGCTTTTAAAAATAAAATGTGCTTTTACTAAAGAACTATAGTTCATCATAGTTAAATTTACTTAACTAGTGAGTTAAGAAGAATATACCTAATAGAGGATTCTACACAGAAATACATACTCCAGTGGTATTTATTGTTGTCACTAAACGCAGTCCTAGCTCCCAGATGGCATCTCTTGAGTCCTGGGACATGACATTGCACCTCTGAAGGATGTGTAGCACAGGCCAAGAGTGCTATAGAGGCTTCACATTGGCAACAGTTCTACACATATTTTGTAGTATTTGGAACACACAAAAAGGCCTGCTGCTCAAAGGAAACCTATAAATAGTATGCCTATATTTTTTTTCTCATGAGAAAAGTATAGTTAAAATGATACCATTTATTGGCTAACTGAGAGTTTGATTGCGAGCTTTCGAGACCAAGTTGTTAGGTCCCTTCCTCAGGCATTAATGAAGCTAACACAGACTTTTCTCGATATAACCGCATCTGTTCGGATCCTATGGACAGAGATAAACACCTCCAGAATCTCAGGGAGGAATTCATCAACCATGGGTACAGTATAAAAATCAGACTCCCAAATACAGAAAGCCATCAATATCCCCAGAGAAAACCTTCTGAGATACCAGCAGCCACAAAAAAGAGATCGAGTACCATTAGTGGTCACCTATAATCCACAAATGGAAGCCCTGTGCAAGATCTTAAAGGAACTACAAGAAATCTTGCACAGTGATGAAAGACTTTGGACGATATTCCCACATCCCCCCCTGCTCTCATTCAAACAGCCTCCCAATCTCAAACAATGTATAGTGAGGAGCACCCTTCACAGGGAAACAGCAAATGGTACATCACCCTGTCAACAAAAGAGATGTGAGACCTGTGCACACATCCTTCCCACAGATGAAATACATATACCAGGCTCACATCTACACCACAAAATCAATGGCTGCTTTACGTGCTAATCATCTAATGTAGTGTACCTCATCATGTGTGGAAAATGCCCAACAGCGATGTACGTGGGGGAAACAGGCCAAGCATTACACAGACGTGTGAATTGTGCTTTTGTATTTAGAAAAGTCTGTGTTAGCTTAATTAATGCCTGAGGAAGGGACCTAACAACTTGGTCTCGAAAGCTCGCAATCAAACCCTCAGGCAATAAATGGTATCATTTGGTATCATTGGAATTTTCAGAAATTGGTTTCAGGGCCCATATCCCATTTGGGACATTCTGGAAGCCCCCCAATGTAAATTACCCCATAAAAGTATATATTTATGAACAGTAGACAAGTCAAGGTGTTCAACTAGGGTAGTTTTGACAGTTTTCAGCTAGCCATTTCTTCACGGATGTCTGCCAAAGTTCACGGACAATTTATTTTATTGCGTTTTTTACAAATACGTTTCAATGTTAAAATATATTTCTTTCACAGCATATGTGCAACAGTGGAAGAAAGCACCACATTTTGTTCACCAACATCCCCCGGTTCCAACAAGGCCTCATATGCATGGTTCATCCGTTTTGAGGAAGCTATGAGGGACAAACTGGACAATGTGCATTTACATTTTTTTAAATATTTTTTTTCATCCAGATTGGCTTGTAAGTGACATAGGTTAGGCCACTGTTGACATCAGATCAGGGAAGACTGATCAATAATCAGCGACTTAAAATAGTACACCGACACAAAGGATAGTTGAATCAGAGTTAATAATTTGATTGATTTTTTTCATTTATTAAATAATTTGTGTTTTTTTTACATAATTACCCTAGATGACCCCTTCTCTCTTTGTTAGAGCAGGGTCATCCGTGTGGGTGCCATAATTGATCCGATCATTCCTTATTGGCCAGGAGCGATCTGATTCGATTCATCAGCCCAGCATTTGACCGAGAGCACCGCTGGACCGTTTCGCGCGTCAGTGCTATGATTAATTTTTTTAATTATTTATTATTTTATTATTTTTTTAATATGTATTACTATTTTTAATTTATTATTTTATTATTATTTTAACATTTTATTTAACTCTTTCAATGCTGATGCTCCATTGAAGCACAGCACTGACTGATATTTAGTCCCCACAAGCTTGTGGGGACTAATATTAACCCCTGCAATGCTGTGATGGGGGTCATACACAATCGCAGCATTGAAGGGGTTAATTGATGAAGAGGGGGTAGGGGTTAACTGAGGAAGGGGGGGGCTGGTCTCCACACTCATGTGGAGACCAAAGAACCCTGTCTCCCTGTCCCTGAAGCTGACTCTGAAAGGACTACATCTCCCATCCTCCTTAGCCAGTCCTTTAGATGAAAGATGGCTATGGGAGATGTAGTCTTGCAGCAGCTGGAGGGCCGCAGGTTGGACACCCCTGCCCTAGGACGTACAATTACAACTGCTATTGGCAGCCTGTTCCTCCCACTGCTAGATGGGGCAAAATGCATTATAGAGATTTACATTTTTTAGTAACATATAGGTTCATGCAGCAGTTTTGAGATCTTTGAGCCCTATCGAAGGTAAAGCCTCAAAATACCAAACGTGAAACTATAGCAATAACAATAACAAAATATTAGCAGTGAATATGTGCAAAGCAATTTTGGGATGCTTTTCATTTTTTAAAAATAATTTAGGCAAATTATGTAGTTTGTGAACAGCACAAAGCAAGATACCAAATAAATATTGGTAGCAAAATTAGGCACTGGACTGTGCGTGCATGTAGTGTTTTAATTCTTGAAATACCATTTCTGAATTTAGACAGCAGCACCATTACGCTACCAGCAAAACCTCCCTGGTCTTGGCACCCCCTTTATATGCCCCTCTATCTATACCTAATCTATAACAACGAAATGTGTCTACATTTACACTGCAGAAAATTTGTCACGCCCCCCACTACATGACTTTCTCTTTTGGATTTTCATGTTTACTATGTCAGGCTACTAATTTCTCACAATACATCTCTTTGGCATAGGCCATGTTTATTGATAGTTCATTACATTATTGTTTTTTTGTACTCTACAGTTCTTAAGGGATTAATACATTTACTGCTCAGGTACGTTGCTATATCCTGCTACCGATCCTGCTTAGGTATTCATCATTTTGATATTCCATTGATTACCTATCCACATTTAACCTGGAAACGTTAGTAAGACCAGTCTTTTATATCCTCCTCCCCTTTTTATCTCTTTTCCTGGTCTCTCCTACATCCTTGTACCTGCCTCTCCACTCTTTTCTAGGACAATCATGTCATTTTCCCTGACCATCTTGTCCACTAACACCCATGGACTACATGCAGATATTGCATTTGTACAAGAGACTCATTTTACTCTTGACAACTCACCTCAGCTGCTGTATCTCTGTCAAGAGTTACCAATTCCCTTCCACTCAACTGACACTAAATCCCTCCAGTAACATATTCATTTGGCAGAATAAGATACCCAGGTCTCTACCAACTTGGCTTGGTGGTCTTGGACTGCCCGACCTACAGAAATATTTCCTGGCTATGCAGTTTGTCCAGATCATCACAATGCATGCTTCTTTAGCCCTGCCCAGATGGGTAGAACTTAAGGATGCAGGTAACCCCTGCTATCCAAATTTCTCTGGTTACCTAAGGCAGCCAGCGCATTGTGTGCCCAACAATCTGTCACTCTGTGGGTACTTAGTATCAATATCCTTTGAAGTTCTCGCTTGCCGGCTCACCTCTCCACTGACGTCTCTTTTTAAAAACAAACTCTCCCCTTCTGCCTTGATGCCACAGATTTGCTACAACTATCTTAGAGCTGACCTGGTCAGGATTCATAACAATAGTTGTTGACCTTTGACAAACTCAAAACCATCTTCTCCTTAGAGACCTCAGACTTCTTTCATTTTTTACAACTACCCCCCATGTAGTTCGAGAGCCGGTACTTCCTGGCACCGTTAACTCAAGGATTCATCTCACAAAAAGTACTTTTTATCTCCTACTTGGCAAGGCGAATAGAGACCTTAAAAACAACAAGACGTGGGAAGAAAAAAATTGGGGGATCATAGAAGGGGGAGATTAATAAGACATTTGGGAATCTAAAGGAAAGGTCTCCATCTGCACCTCCCATAAAGAGCGGACTTACAAGATGATGATGCAGTTGAATATCATCAAAGCTATACCATATAAGGATCTCCGCATCACCAGCCTGCTGGAAGAGTTGTGGAACTTGTTTAGATAGATCGACTAACAGCATAGTTTCACAACACCCATAGGTCCTTCCAAAAAGTCTGGTCCCCATGACCGACCTTTTCTCTGTAAGGTCTACCGTTTCTTCTTTCCTTTCGGCCTTTGCTCTCATTACCCCCCTTTGTTTCTGTCACCTCTTTTCTGGTCTCCTGTAGTCCAGAATCGACTTTAAACATATTTCGTACTCATTAGGGTTGATGGTTTCTGGGTTTATCTCCTACCCCTTTGTGGGGGATACCCTCTAACTTTGTAATGTATTTACAAAAGGCTACCTTTGGGCTATTACTTCTTTGTACCTATGTTATGTAATAGTATCTCTAGGCCTGTGAAAACCTATAAATAAACAGAATTTTGGTACTACTGGTACAGATTGGTACTACTTGCAAATGTACCCAATTTTGCCATGAAATTAAGGCCATCACAAATCAGAGGAAAATAAGCAAAAAGCTCTGAATTTCCATACAAAATTCATGTGTCCACATTCAGTCACACTCTCTCTCACTCGTATCCTCTTTCAGGCTCCCTAGTGGACATAAATTGATGATCCTCGGGAGAGAGGGCATGACCAAGGCGTCACTGATGTGAGGGGTAGGGGGTCAGCCAGTCTGGTAATAGGGGTGACCTGACGGCAGCAGCTGACCTAGAAGCATCTTTGACTTATATTTGTATAGATGATAATTTAGTAACTCTGTTTTAATTACATTCCCTTATGTTCAACAGGGGTTTTTTGTATGTTTTGCAAAAAAACAACCTCTTAAAACAATAAACACCTTTAAGGCTGGAATTACAGTCATTTCCCCCAAACTCTGGAATGCACAGGTAAAAATATGCTTAAGGACATCAGTTAAACAATGTACACTGAGGAACTTACAAGAATTTACTCAGCAATCAAAGTAGGTAGTGTGATATTGTAACATGCCAAAAAATCAGCACTATGCTAAATAGCTAAATAGGTGTAATACTTTATTAATGAAAATGTGGGCTGACAAGAGAGTTTGAAGGAGAATTCTGTTTTTCACTCCTGGACTTCGCTATGCATGATTAGGTGCCAATCACAGTAAGTTTATTCTGCAGGAAGAACTTGGCTGGGCCTGCACATTGAACCAGCTAAGTCTTTCTTGTTTGAGAAATGGTTGACCCTTCTTAATGTGCTAATGTGCAGCAAGGATGAGGGAGTTCAAACTAGAGCTCTCTTGTAAACCCATTTGTCAATGCCTATTGTGTTTGTACCTTTTTTCAAAAATATTCGTGCAGAAGAACTTGCTGATGCAGGTGGAGAACACTGGCTTCCGCTTCAAGCACTTTCTTCTTCCAGATGATATCCCCAGTAGAAACAAGTTTTGTGTGGTGTTCCTTATACTATCTGCTACTTTTTCATTCTGATAGTTGCTAATGCTACAGCCAGGTTTGCAAACCTATGAGTCCAGTTCTATGTTTTTTCATTTCTTTGAATATCCTGAGAAAAAAAAGCATATATTGATTATATTTAAATTCTAATTACCGGTACATGCATGGAACTATTAATGTGTAATCCTGAATGCATGCACAGTTATAAATATTCTATAGGGAACATGAAAGCAACAGAGATAGGGAAGAGTAAATAGATTTAGTTTAAGTACATATTCTGCCAAGAATGTTCTTTACAGTGCATGTCTGAAATGTCTCTTTAACTAAGGCACACAGTACAGTAAACACTTCAGGTGGGTGAATACCTCACTGACATAAGAGAAAAGTTGGTCTTGTGCTTCAGTACCATTTCTGTGGACAAGGTCATAATAATCTAGATGGGAACTGGTAAGCCACCGATACTGAAACAAGCAAACTAGTGCTTGTAGGGCATACAAGAATAAAACAGGAGATGATGTCAACACATGAGCTGTCACAATATGTGGCCCTGCGTTTATTCCAGGTGCAGGTGCTTCATGACCCATCCAAATTGCAGTCTTTAAGAGTCTGGCAAAACCAGACCACAGAAAATGTTTTATGCCTTGATGTGTGTGTGTCAGAAGATCTCTACCTGCTTTGGGTAATTAACCCATTTGTGACAATGGTTGATTTTTTGTACCCTTTGTGACAATAGCTGTTTTAATATTTTCCCATTTACTGAACCCACAATGTTTTTTTTCATTACAAGAAGGGCTTTCTTTGGATGTCAGTATTTTGATTGTGTCATATAATTTACTAAAAAATGTATAAAATATGGTGAAAAATTGGGAAAAGGGGACTTTTGCTGACTTTTACTCGAAAACTCTTTGCAGCCCGTGAACATCTGTGTAATGTGCATAGACATCCTCCTCTGCTGCCGGCACTTCCGCCGAGGCTTCTATGACGGAGCGAGCAACAGCAGAGGTTGTCTACGCGCATTGCGCAGACGTCCACCGGCTGCCCCCGCTAGACACCAGGG
>VKOC01030508.1:0-20185 GCA_009364415.1 Spea multiplicata
GGCCTTAGGGCCTTAGGGGTCTGCGGCCACACAGAGTTTAAATAAAAACATCGGGGTTTTTTTTAAAACTTTATTTAACATCCTCCATGTTAAATAAAGTTTTTTTTACTTTATTTAACACGGGTGATGTTAAATAAAGGAAAAAAAAACTTTATTTAAAAAGGAGGATGTTAAATAAAGTTTCAAAAAAACCCCCGATGTTTTTATTTAAACATTGTGCGGCCGCAGACCCGTAAGGCCGGCCTTGGTGGGGACTTCCCGGCCACTTAGAGTGGCGGACCCGGTCGCAGTTGCGTCGGGCTTAAGGGGCAGGTGCCCCTTATACCCTGCGTTAATGCGGCCGTAGGTAGGGTAGGGGCCTGGAGCTGCAGCTCCATCAGCCCCTAAATCAATGCGGCCCTGCCGTGGCCAGGCCCACCGGGCAAATGCCCGGTGTGCCCGATGGCCAGTCCGGGCCTGATTAGACCCTTTATGCTTTTATATTCTAAAATGAAAAATGTTTCATGCTTTGGAGCACATCCTTTTCTGTTTCCTGACCCAGAAGTCTGTTTTTAGGGACATAATTTTTTTCCTACTAGATTAAAATCCTATTTTCAGGTGCTAAGTATAAGCAGGTACACAACCCATGTAGTAAAGTGCCAAATTAGCAGGGGCGTAAGTAGAAAGCACAGGGCCCCCGTGCGAAAATTGCCACCTTTGCCCGCAAACAGCTTGAGAGTGCCTCCTTTGTCACCAAACAGCTTGTGAGTGGTACCTTTGCCCAAAGCAGATAATCGGTGCCCCCAAACAGCCTGCCTGTGCCATCTTTGCTCCAGCTTGTCATTTTCCCAAAACAGCTTATCTGTGCCATCTTTGCCACATGCCCCCCAACCTACACTATGGCATACATATTTAAACATACTTACACAAATAAACACTTACCCATACTCACACACTTCTAACACTACTCATGCTAAAACACACTCCATCTCCACTTATACATTATGCTCAGACACACTTATACATCCACATCCATGTTCGCATGCACACAAACATACATACCCCCTTCCTTATGCCCGTACCGCCTTATCTCTCCTGGAGATTTTGGTTTCACCTGTTTCTCTGTGTGCCAGTTCAGAATTGTTTAGAAAGGACCCTTCCTACCTAGTCTGGTGCAGTCCAGGTCAGAAGGGCCCTTTCTAAACAATTTTGAAGAGACCCCTGTAGTTACGCCACGGTCCTCTAGGATATTTGGTTTAAGATTTACAACCAAAGCCATATGGGCAAATCCAGAATTGAATCCTACGTCAAAATCTAAATTCTTCACACAGGTCATAACAGTAGGCAGTACAGAATACATTATTTATTTTTAAATGACTAATTGTCATGGAATTGCACTATATTTTTACATTAAATTATAATAGAATCTTACTTTGATTTTAATGCAGAAGAAATATATTATTTGACCAGAGTTTTATCATCACACTCGGGAAATCAAAGGACAATTTAGCATCACTTGACCTTAATTTATAAATTGCTCATAGATTTAATGTCACCAGAATTGTATATTACTTCCTTTACTGATTCAAGATGTTTATTTTGCTGGGGCAAAATGACTTAGTTGCACTATTATCTCCAGCTACAAATCCCGAAGGGCAGCCAACTGTTACATTAACATCCTAGCAGAATGACTGAACTATATAATTCTCAAAAACTTTAAATTATGATGCTTGAAAACTCAGCTTTGCACAATTTTATTGAGATTATTTTTTTGCCAAATGCTGCCGAGAAAGAAATGAAAATACCAAATGAAATTGTCTATCAATTTGCTTCAAACACCAAGTTGACTCTAGGCTTTTAAAAGGAAGTTAGCAGTCAGTTAAAATAAATAATGAAAATGTTTAGGTTATTAAATTCAAGTAATGGCATTACTAATTTTGATAACACGTTCAAATCCCTTAATAAGCAAATGCTCATCGATTTCTGTGTGTGTGTGTGTGTGTGAGAGTATCCGGGAAAAAATAAGTTTTTAAACATTTTAGTATTTTTTTTTTTACAAAATATATTTTTGCATGTGTTCTAGCATCTACTTATTACTCCTTTGTAGGTGTTCTAGCTCTGTAATCTCAGCCCAATCTACTAGACAGACACCCTGACATTTTATCATACGGTACTTCCCATGGTAAACAGTAGAATTGCTTGGTTTTAATTAGTCTGCCCACTGGCATAACTACAAGGGTTGCAGCGGTCGCAGTTGCGACGAGGCACGTGCTACCCCTTGATCCTGTCTTCTGGTACTGATTCAAAATAGTTCATATAATATTTGTGTCTGCTCACCAAGGCATTTTATCCCCAAAGCAGAAACAATTGTTCACAACAATGGTAGAACTTCAACCCTTTTTGGTGAAATATGTAATATTTTATGTTCATGTAATATTTGTGTCTGCTCACCATTCGTGTAGATCTAGCGTCTCTCTCAGGAAATGTGCTTGAGTGAAAGATATACCGTATTAAGGAGGATTACTAAGAGAACTATTAGAGGCAGAACATAAACAGCAGATAAAAAAAAATTCAAAATAATAAATAAAATAATGTTCTCAATAGAGTATGATTTCTATAATTAATATGAATTTCTATAATTAATATGAATTATAGAAATACATATACAAATACTCAATGATCCATACAATTAAAAACACTGTGAAAAGTAATATAATAATACAATTGCAGTTGAATTTAGGCAGGAATATGTATTATTATTTTATAGGTTATTATTGTTACATGCAATGCCGGATACCCAGGGAAATGTTTCTGGATAAAGAACAAAAATATTCACACCTTTGTTCTGAAATTATAGGCCTTTCTTATCTCATTTCTTTTCTTTATCTCATTTTGCAAAGGGCAGTGAATATATATATATATATATATATTATGAATATATTTCTATTTTATGTATTTATTATACCGGTGCAAAGTTACTTTGTGGTTGTTAAAACTGCAGTGCTATGTTATACTTGGCAATTTGCTATCAGACTTGTTTTACAGTCATTGGACAGGGATGAAAATAATATATACAAAAAATAGAAGTCAAAGAAGGGAGTGCCCAGACAGGATTAAAAGGGTGACAGCTGCCTATATGAAAATAATTTTTCCACCTCCATCTGTGCAATTTAACACTTTAAGTTTGCATGGTATTTCTAAAATGAGATCACTGCAATGGAACGAGAAACATATACAGTACATAACATCAATCATAAGAGCCTATGCAGCGATAACGTGCTATTAACGATCATAACTTAAAATTTTATTTTTTTAGCATAGTTTAGCATGTAGAACCACAACATTAGATAATGAGACAAAAACGCCAGAAGAGCTTACACTCTTACATGCTTTGAGACAGAAAGCAATAACTAAGCACACAAGCAAATCTGTTTTGGTGACTCATTAAATATATATATATAATATAAATATATATTATATACAGAAATATTTAAGAAGCTTTCTCAGTTTCTATGGGTATGGCTTCAAAATTAGACAAAATTTTATAGGATTTAAAGAATTACCATATTTGCTCGATTATATGACGACCTTCATTATAAGACGACCCCCCAAAATGTTAATTTTAATTTAGAAAAAAAAAGAAAAGGCCTGAATATAAGATTACCCTATAAGAAAAAAGTTTTATTAGTAAATATTAATTCACATATAATAAAAACACTTTTTGTTATTATTTCCTTTTATTTGCCAACCTGCCCCTCCAGTTATGTACATCTGCCTCAAATATGCCTTATATTTGCCAATCTGCCCCCCTGATATGCCTTATAACCCCCTATATGCCCCCTCGACTTACCAATGCATCCCCAGACTTGTCCCCCATGGTCCAGACACGCCAATGCTCCGTCATAGAGAGGAGGATCCAGGCCCCCTGCAGCGCTGCGGGGGATCTGGATCTTAATCTTGTTGTTAGACCTCTGATTGTCAGACCTCTGATTACAAGACGACCTTGAATATAAAACCTTGTCTTATAATCGAGCAAATACTGTTTTTCTGGGCAGGGTTTAGACATTGAACAGCATTAAGAATGTTCTTTTAAAGCTGTGTTTAGGTGTTAAGCTCCGCAGAGCAGGTAGAACAGTACATTTATGAAAAAGCTCAAAATCAGTAGCCTACTAAAATGTAGAAAAGTTATCAAAGCCATTTTGATCTAGTGCTAATTGGTCTATATACAGTTTTACAACATGCATTTCTGAACAAACCCACAACATTTACACAAAACCTATACACAAAAGCCTGGTATTTTTGTATTTTATATCTCAATTATGCAGGTATATGAATGGGACAGCATTAAACTATTTGCAGAACATCTGACATAACATATGGTTTGGGGACACAACTGCCATCTGGTAAGTATGCCTCTACAAGCGTTTTCTTATTCACAGACTAATTGCAAAAATACTGCGTTATTTAGAAAGATTTGACAGAAGACAGACCAAGAAATAAAAAGTGGTTTGTGCCAGAGTGCATAAATTATTTTTTGTTAGAACACTACTATAAATGCATCTTTTCTATCAATATAAATCATTGCATAAGTGAAAACAGAACTCATAGAATATCACCACTACATCACTCTCATAGAGTTTAAATAAGAAATAGAATGATTGCGTATAAGGAAAGTCATCTGGAAACATAATATTTCCCTTTGATTAAAGACTTGATATATAGTAGTCTAGCGGAGCAATGAAGGAATTATGTCTTGTTTCTTATGGTTACAATAACCTAGCTTTACTTACTGAGGTAGATATTCGGTGCCTCCCTTTATTCACAAAGAATACTGTGTGGACAGAGATTATAAAGTCATTCTTACATACCTTTAGTGAAAATCTCTAGCGTGAGCTGAGAATGTGTATGGTACAAACACCCTGCTACAGAAAGTGTTGTGTATGTGTGTATGGTAGCTGAAAAACAACTGCAATTATTTGTTAAAGGGACATTTCAATTAGCATTTGTTTTAGGATGTAATAATATGCCCTAAGGTTGATCAGTAGTTAAAGTACTTACAAAGTCATTTAGCATTTATTCTTCAAGGGTAGACCTATATGGGACACTAAAGTTTCCGTGTATCAAGAAAGAAAACCACATTCCTAACATATTGTTCTGACACACAGGAGGTAATTGAAAGACAATTAGTGGGGTCTTGAGGATATTTCATCCCAGGGTAGCTGAACTTTTTTCCTCCTGTTACATATGTAACAGATTATCTGGATCAAACCATTTTTAGATGACTGGTTAATATTAAACTAGGAATTTTGAGGCTCCCAAGCAGTGCTGTTATTAATTTATGGTGATTGCATTATTATATGAAAAAAGGAAATCCTTCCTGCTGGTTTAGGGATACATTTGATTCCTCCCACTTAAAAATCCCATGAGATCCTTTAAAAGATCAATTTGGCACCTATAATTAGTGACCCCATAGAATATCTGTGATGGTGTATTAACACTTTTGCTAAAGAACTAAGTATGAATTTTTCCAATACATTTTCAAAAAATACACAATGCCTACCAAACTCTAAAACGCACAATTAACTGCTATCATTCTTATGAGGAAAAAAATTATTGTCATGTCCTGCCAAGGCAAGTCATATAATTGGCTTATAATTATTTTTATAATAAGTATTTGTTGTGTTAGCTTTGATTGGTGTTTGATGTAAACATTTGTTCTAGGCTTAGTAATCAATTCATTAACATATTTCTTGGGCAAATTGCGAGCTAGTTTGGTTTTTAGAAAGAGTGAACAGATTTCCCCTTTACAATGTACCTTGAATGTGTCTGCACAAACTCTGATATTTGTAGTCTTTTTATGTACTTTTCTTACATGCTTCAATGAGTAACACTGATGCTCTGCCAATATTTTTACTGTTATTTTTCCTTGTCATCACCTACTTCTTTGGTGTCTGAAAATGAGAAAGCAAAAAATACAGACAAGATCTAAGTGTATTTTTCATAGCAGTTCAAATTGCTGCAGAGCCTAAAAGCAAATGACCTGGAAGCCCCTGTGACTTCCAGGACTGTGCTGTTGAAGATGTATTACTATTATAATTGGTCCCCAAAAGTCTGGGGGACTAAACACACAATAGTTACCCCCTTCAATGCTGCAATAGCCATAGTGCAACAGATATGGGTCAAGGCAGTTGGGAGTTATAGACCAACTACTAGTGGTACCCTAAGATGGAGGGCTATTACTATATATTTTACTTAAGCTGATTCATGTAGCTCATGTATTACAGAGGTAAGGAATTCAGCTTCAAGAGGTTATATTTTAAAATATTTTATTTATTTGGAAACAACAGCTCCAGAGAGGATCTGCAAAGCACTGCCCTCTCTTCGCTTTATAATCAAAGTTATTATGAGTTAACTTTATGAAGGGGGCTGGGCTTAAAAAAGGACCAACATAGTAACAAAAATATTTTAAAATGGGACCTATGGGTAGAATTGGTATAAATGTCCACATGTAGTTTTTTGCCTATAAAATATAACTAAAATGTATCATATCAAGATGTGCTAAAATTCTACGCACCACAATGTTTTCTTCTGATGTCTATGTAGCCTTTTAGCTTTTCTGGTGTGGATTTTAGGTCTCACCCAACATATACAAGTACAAATTTGATTTCAGATATGGAGTTGAATGATGAACCAGGGTTTCTATTTACCACAGTTTACATCAATTAGCCAAATCTACAAGCACTATTAAATAGGAAGATTGTAGGTGGCTGTAAAGGACAGAGCATGGTTTTGGATGTTTATTATTGGTGATGATAGATAATTTATGGTGAAATACATCTTACCAACAACCTTTCAATGCCAAGTTGAGTAAGCCATGCAATATGTTACCAGAACCCATGGTTTTAGGGCTTGTACTGAACCTAGGTTATTTGAAATGAGTGCAGTCAAGTTTGTAGCCAAGCAGTCCTTGAGAAAGTTCAGCTTAATGATCCAGATCGTATATTCAAGGACGTCTACTTCACTTGTCATACCTTTCTTTTTCTATTGTACATCTTAAAATATGTTTTTGTTTTGTCTTTAACACTTGTCTGTTGCATATGTTGCTCTAAAATATAATTGCTTTCTTCTTTTAACACTTGGTGAACTAAAACGGACATTTTAAAGTCATAGGTGACAAAAATCACTAACACTTGTCTGCAAGTTCCAGCCTAAAGGCCCTTCAAAATATTTCTAGAATACCAAGCTGTGCTACCGCATCCTACAAGATCTGCCTATATTCAGGCTCATCATTAGTCTTACCAAAATCACACAGGGGTTTAACTAAATGATAAATCAATGTGTCTCTTGTTTTACTGAACCAAGCTTATTGGTTGACTAAAACTAATTCAATTGAGCTCTTGTTAGTGATATAATTACAAGAACTTACTGTACCAACCAATTACCTGACTTTTCAGCAGAAAAGCAGTTACTACATCCAAAATATTTTAAGAGGATAAATAAATCATCAGGAGGCAATAGTCACAATGCAGTTTGATATACTTAGAATGAAATCTTTAAATGTTTACAATTTTTATGTTTAAAATGAAGCCATTCATCTTGGAATAAGTTAGAGAATCCATCAAGCTAGAATAAAATGTAAAATAACTTCAAATGTAAATACAAAATAAACCTCATTTTAACTTTGGTATGAACGGAGAGCGAGGAAACTATGAACTTCTTTCAGTTTTTCTCAAACGTCATGTGGTTTGTGAAGTAAACATAATGCAAATCGCTATGGAAGCTTATTTATGCCGCTTGAACTTTTTTGGGTATGGATTAACATCTTTGCCCACCTCAGGGGCAATCATACAATCTGTGTACTAGAGGTTATTGCTTGGGGATGTATTCTTCAAGAGACATACCTGCACATCAAAACACAGAAAATATGTACAGAAAAAATGTGAGGGTTAAACTTTAAGGGATTTGAAAGGATTCTGAATATGCCAGGCTGCAGGATCAGTTAGTGAAGACCCCATCTGGAGTCTGGATAGGAAACATAGTTTTATAATTAAGCCAGGCATTACATACACATATAAGAGAAACATAGATTATCATTGTACTGTAATGCTAAAAGTCCCTTGGACAGGTGTTAGAGTGTTTTTCAGAATGTCTTACATAGTTACATAGTTACATAGGCTGAAAAAAGACATGCGTCCATCAAGTTCAGCCTTTCCTATATCTGTTAATTTGTTGCTGTTGATCCAAAAGAAGGCAAAAAACCCCGGTTTCGCTCTTTCCAATTTTGCACTAACCAGGGAAAAAAATTCCTTCTTGACCCCAAAATGGCAGTCAGATTTCTCCTTGGATCAATAAGCTGTTTCCCCATAATTAAAGATTATATCCCCGAATATTATGTTTTTCCAGGTATCCATCCAGTTGCAGTTTAAACGTCTGTACAGACTCTGATAAAACTACCTCTGCAGGCAGAGAATTCCACATCCTTATTGTCCTTACTGTAAAAAACCCTTTCCTCTGCTTTAGTCTAAATCTCCTTTCTTCCAGTCTAAACGCATGACCACGTGTCCTATGCATAGTCCTGTTTATGAACAGATTTCCACACAATGGTTTGTATTGGCCCCGAATATATTTATATAACGTTATCATATCCCCTCTGAGGCAACGTTTTTCTAGACTAAACAGATTTAAATTAATTAACCTTTCTCAATAACTAAAGTGCTCCATTCCTTTTATTAATTTTGTAGCCCGCCTTTGCACCCTTTCTAGTGCTATGATATCCTTCTTTAGAATAGGTGCCCAAAATTGCACAGCATATTCCGCGACTTGATGCCCCTTTTTATACACGACAATACCTTACTGGCCTTAGCAACCGCAGACTGACATTGCACATTGTTGCCTAGTTTGTTGTCTATAACAATTCCCAAATCCTTCTCATTTGTCATTACCCCTAATTCACTACCGTTTAGGGTGTAGGTTGCTTGTCCATTCGCTACCCCGAAGTGCATAACTTTACATTTATCTACATTGAATTTTCTTGTTCCACTAACCATAAAAACAAATCATCCAATAGCACCCCCCCAAAAAAAAGTTATATACTAAAACCTCTGTGTACTTGTGTAATTGTATTCTATTTCATTCATCTTGTAAACCCTGATGATGGAGACCATGACATTTTAGAAACATCAACATAAACCAGTGGCTCCTAACTCCTAGCATTTGTTCATGCTATTGTTCGTTTTGTATATTATTAATTGTAATGGTATTGCTAATTTTGTTTTCTCTATGCATAGTAATATTGCTACAGAATCTACATAATAAAATGTAATAACAATAAGAATACGATTGTCTACTACCATATATTGTGTGCTTGCAATAATCAAAAAATTGTGATGTTCAACATAGAATAACAAATGCAATGGTTCTCTTTGATTGGGTTCATTCTTGATGTCACTAAAAGCACCAACACAACACTTGAAAAAAAAGGAACTTAATATATTTTGAATTATTACATTTGGCACTGTAAATACACCCCAAAAACATCAGAGTAAACAATATCATTTACAACATGGGAACTATTTGGGTTTGGTGCAAAAGGCATGGGAATCTCAGCTGATTAATGGGACTCTGGGCAGCTTTTTGTGCAGAAGAGTGGCTTTACCAAATCCCCATTATATCCTGCTAGGGTGCTAGCTCCACATTGTGTGGCTTTCCAGCTTGCCAGGGTCCCATCTATATAATGTGAAGACTATGCAATGTGCTAAGCATATGGCTTAGTGGTATCACCTCTAACCATTTAACTTCTGATGAAGTGAGATTGGATATAAGAAGCATGCAGAGGTAACAAAAGAGCATTCTTGTTCTGTAACTTTCTATGCTATTTTAATGTTGTGACCATGTACATGCAAACAGTCTGATTTTAGCATTGTGTCATGTACTGCTATCATTTTCTAAGATAACTAATAGTTATCACATCCCCCCAATTCCACAGTCATCTTGGCACAGAGCTTATAGAATAACTGTATAGTGGGAGCTGCAAAATAACTGTATTTTAGAATATTGATAATGCCCTGTAGGTCAATGTGTGCATATAACCTCTTTAATTGTAACATATATTAAAAACTCAATAGACTTCATATATAATTAGCACATTATTTTTTTGTTACAAATGCTCTTCCAAATCCCATCACAAAAGTTCATAAAGAAGACAAAACAAAACAATGGTAGTTTCATTTTTAACAGACAAGTATGCTGCGCCTTTATAAGTGTTTTATAAGTGTATAATTTCAGGTCTGTTGAAATATTGGCTGTTTTATCTGATATACAATATGCCTGGACATCTAACCTTAATTAAACGTAACTGATAGTCTTGTACAACATTTAATATATACTTCTTCAAGATTGGATGAGCGTGATGCACAATGGGATTGTGTAATATAGGCATATTATGCACTATAGAGAAGTGCTTTGGTTGCAGCTTAAAAGAGTAAAGGTTCAGAGGTGAATGTATTGTAAGTTAGTGATTGTAGTTACAATAGGTCACATTTGCATATTGGTTTAGCAAGTTCTGTTTTCAACATATTTAAATAAAATAGATAACAATATGATGAACAATGGTTGGAATTCTGAAAATGCAAAACAAGTGCACTTTCCATAAATTATAATAGATTACAATCCAATATAAGAAACCATCAAGCAAATTGAATGCCAAGTTTTCAAGTTAAAAATTGTAAATTAGGAGGTAGCATGTCAGGAAAATACAAGGATAACACTAGGAGTGCATGTTATCATATAAGAGCACTCTTCATCGTTACTCTTTTATATAATGAAGTGCACCCACTAAGGGATCCACAGTCCGAGGGATAAGTGCTACAGTAAGAAATGGTTAGCCTCTTACAAGGTTTGTTCAGTAGGAAATGTGTGACAAAAATAAAACACATACACAAGTGTATAAAAACAAATATATAGATTATTAAAGTAGCCCACTGTAACAGTCCAAACAGTTTAAATAGTCAACACACAAATGCACTAGCACAACCATATAACACAAACGATAACGTCAATGAACAATACTCAAATCTTATCTGTGGGGGTGGAGTTTATCTGGGCTCACTTTGTGGAACCAAAGAGATAGAAATATCTTCCTCAGGCTTTTTTAAGATAGGCACAGTTTCAGAGTACATCCTCAGAGAATTCTCACAAAGTAATATTGTTCCCTAGAATGTCTATGTCAGTACCCAGGCCAGCAGGTCGGGTAGGAGCCCAGTTGGAGGGGATACCAGGGGCTCTGTCTGTACCACTTGATGCATCTTGACTGGTAGGTAGATACAGACAGGCACACAACAGACAGAAAACAGGACTGGAATCAAAAAATAAAGGGGAACTGTAGCAAAGGACAGGAGAACTGTAGAGAGCACAGGGGGAAACCAGAGTGCCAGGGCACACAACTTGGAAGCCCTCAGCCAGGGGCACACGGCTCGAAATCGGCTGGACAGGTATATGGGTCTGGGACACGCCAGGGTCTGGTACACAAAGCTGGATCATGAAAGTAGCCAAGATCATGCACAGGGGATCAGGACGAAGTACACGGAGCTTTAGCTGCAAGCAGACTAACCAAACCCCAAAGCCAAACAGGGGAAGAGCAGGCATAAAAGGGCAGGGCTAAATTCAGGTAACTTGGCTCAGCTGTCCCAAGTAATTAGAAAGGGGTGCAATAAAAAAAAGCTTACTATCAAGTCTGATATTTTGACAAATTTAAAAAGTTGTATTTGTTTTTTCTTAATGAGCAGAAAGTGAGCATGAATTAGGCAGATATTGTTTGAAACCAGTATTAGCATTAGCTTTCATTCACAGAGCTTCACCAGATTCCATAGAGATAGTTAACAGCAGAGTGGAATGGGGCACTTCTATCCTCCTAGTCTTGGAAACATGGGCCCTTGGTATACTACTAGGTTAAGCAAAATCTAGCCTTGTTGGAAAGTTATCCCTAAAAGGAACTGGCATGACCATACTGAAAATAAGCACAGAAGAACCTTGTAGGTAAGATTGATGTCACACACTTTTATACATGGACTACATAGAATAGGTTGTTAAATAGTGTGTCCTGGCATTTAGGGACTAAAATGAATTACTACAGTGGCTGCTTTCTCTTTGATATTTATTTGAGAAAGTAAGGAATATTTGTGTGGCAACTCACCAGGAATGACCAAGAATCACACGGTTTTTTGTACTGAGTAGTCTGAGGATTTCAGGTCAGAATGAGCAGAGTTAGCTCTTTCATATTATACTCTGATTTAATGGTATCTAAGCAAACCAAATCACGCTTTCCTCAGTGGAATATCATATGTTTCCATACAATCCAAGGAATGTGTCTAAATTTGTACCTCTGATGTCTAACTGGACAATAGCTAGATACTAACTGGACAATACCTAGATACTAATACCTAGATACTAATACCTAGATACTAACTGGACAATACCTAGATACTAATACCTAGATACTAACTGGACAATACCTAGATATTAATACCCAGATACTAAATGGCCAATACTAGATACTAATACCGGTAGCTTACTCTAGATACTAACTGGACAATACCTAGATACTAACTACCTAGATACTAATACCTAGATACTAACTGGACAATACCTAGATACTAATACCTAGATACTAACTGGACAATACCTAGATACTAATACTAATACCTAGATACTAACTGGGACAATACCTAGATATTAATACCCAGATACTAAATGGCCAATACCTTCTGCCTCCCCTTGAAACAATATGTATATTATTAATAAATACATGGGTAGAGCAGAGAAGGGAAAATATTTATGCCTCTTTTATCCACACCCACTTGCCCCTTGTTGCCCATAGAATGGAAAAGCTACACAAATGCTATTTGTTCGTTGCTAAAAATTAAGCCACTATCTAGGAGGGGGTTCTCTCATGACTTATTTATCTATTCATATAAATAAAAAGCACAGTTTTTTTGTAAACCACAAATTAATTTTCACATTTGCTTAAAAACTATAATATTATATTCTAGCTCTGTAAAATGCTAGATTTTAGTACTCACTGGTCTATGCTACTTTCTAGTATGCTGAGATTATGCACAGTGGGATCTATAAAATCCCATGAAGGGAATACAGCAGAATTTAAATTATTTTTTAATTGCTTTAGGTGATAACTTCTTTTATTTCCATATCATCAAAAAAGATCTAAAACAAGAAGAAAAAATGAATGTGCGCAGATAAAATCACAGCAATGTTAATTTAGTTACATAAAAATTAGACTCCAAGGAGAAATATTTTCTAAAAAGAAATGTCATATTCTGGGACTTCTAGCAGCCCTGGCCATGATGTACGTTGTTTATTTTCTGTGCCGAAGGATTTGTGTGTTGGGTTTATTCAAAAAACGTCACGGGCCATTGCATTGCCCTGAGATTATGAGCGAGTGACAGGGCAGGCTTTCAAGGTACCCCTGATGAGAAACGTTCAATTTTGACTAAGCATCTACAGATTAGAATAAAGCACTAAAACTGCGCAAACAGCAGCTGTTGACAGGAAATTGATGTTCCGCTCGCTTTTTGACTACAAGAAATTAGTTATTTTGGAATAGGTTTGCTAAATGGAAGTGAAAAAAATCTTTTGAGTAAATTGAAAAAAGTCTTACTCAAAAAAAAGAGGTAGGGGTATTTTTGTCTTTATTTTCCATTGGCAAAATGTAAAAAAGATGCATTATTATTTATTCCCAATGTTTATTAAAAAAAAAAGTACTTTAACCAAGTGAGAGTAAAAATGGTAAAGTAATTATCGTCTCCAGGTACTGATAAGACGGACACAGCTTTGCATAAACATTAGATGAAAAAGAATATTCAAATCATAGTGACAATTCCTCAAATTTAATGTTCAGTTATGTCACATGCTATATCACATAGAAACATATTTATGTGTTTAACTCAAACATATATCATATTGTATGTTTTTTTTTTTTTTTAGTATTTATTATAAAATTTTGTAACATTTGACATGTCCCTACATCATGGGTAACCTTACAAAAACTGGACATATTACACTAGGTCAGTAATTCTCAGGCTCTTGAGGATCTCATCCATTGTATACTCGGTCCCACTGGCGTAACTACAGGAGTCGCAACACCCAACAGACCAGTTGTGTGGGAGGGTCAGGATTCGGCCCCAGCCCGGCAAACTGCCAGATGTGGCCCCCCCTTTAACCCCTTCGTGACAATGCCTGATTTTATTTTTTGTACCCTTCGTGACAATGGCCGTTTTAACATTTCTGTGCTGCTCGTGTTTAGCTGTAATTTTCTTCTTTCCCGTTTACTGAACCCACACACATTAGATATTGTTTTTTTCAGGACAAGAAGGGCTTTCTTTAGATGACATTGTTTTGATTGTATCATATTACTTACTATTAAACAAAGTATAAAATGTGAAACATTTAGAAAAAATTACTTTTTCCATGCACTATATCTACCACCAGTCTTTGTCAAACTTTGTGGTAGTCATTTTTTTTACACACATTTTACTTCAGGTATGAATTAACAGGTTCTGGTATATGTCACTATCATAAAACACCCCAATATGTATTCAGCAACATCTGAGTACAGTGATACCTCACATGAATGATTTTGCCTGGCTGTTTGGGGGCAAATGGGTCACATTTGGGGCATGCACATTTTTCAATGTTGGCACAACTAGACACCCCAGGGTTTTTCAAATGCTGTATTTTAACTCTTTCCATGCACTATATCTACCACCAGTCTTTGTCAAACTTTGTGGTAGTCATTTTTTGCATTTTTCCCCACACACACATTTTACTTCAGGTATGAATAAACAGGTTCTGGTATACGTCACTATCAAAAAACATCCCAATATGTATTCAGCAACATCTCCTGAATACAGCGATACTCCACATGAATGGTTTTGCCTGGCTGTTTGGGGGAAAAAAGGGACACATTTGGGGCATGCACATTTTTCAATGTTGAACTTTGGCATTTGGTGATCCACAGACCATGCCCTATTTTGTACATCTTTGAGCCGGGCCATTTCAGTGTGCCCAATACAACCATATATTTTGAAAACTAGACGCCCCAGGGTATTTTATATGCATGCACACATTTTACCACCAGCATTATGCAGTAGTATTTTTTGTGTGTATTTTCCACACACCTACTTTATGAATTTATAGCTCCTGGTATATGGCGCTGTCACACGACACCCCAATATGTTGTTCAGCAACATCTCCTGGTACAGCTGATACCTGCGTTTCCAACATGCATGGTTTGGTCCGTTTTTTTTTGGGGAACTAAAAGGCCACATTGGGAGTCATGCGATTTTTTCTAATTCGGAAATTAGAAGTGTGGCATCCTTCCGTGTTAATTGGACTTTGTTGAACCGGCAAATTCAATTTACCCCATCAAATTCAATACTGTTTTTTGGTTTAGAAGTAGACACTCCATGGGCATTATTATGCAGTATTTTAACTCTGTCCATGCAAAGAATTGTTTAAGCTAATGTGCTAATTTAGGACTTGCTCACAAAAATCATGTTTTTTATATATATTTTAATTTTTTCGTCCTTTTTTTGTTGTTTTACTTTTTGGAACTTGAATTGTCCCACTGATAATGACATCAAGGGAAATTATTTATCCATTTTACTGTTTTTAAACATTTTTTTCTAATTGTTTTTATTTTGTTTATTTTTTAATTTATTTTTACTAATCACACTGTGATTAGAAAGCTGGGCGCTATTGACTTGCATGGTTGAATGCAGTACCTGTATTCAACCTGCAAGTGAAGCCAGAGTTCTCTAGAGAGTCTGGAGACCCTCTAGAGGACTTTTTCAACGTCATTGTTTTTTTTACAGGACGGCCGCCATCTTGCGGTTGGAGAAATCACTCACAGTGGCGGTTGTGACCACTCTCCGGAGCCGTCACAGCCAGTCCTGGGGTAAGTGTTTGGTGTCGCTGAATGCCTCCTGATCGAGGCATTTCAGCAACACCATTGAAGTTTAGGAGGTGATCGCTGATCGCTCCCTAAACACTTTTAAAACGGGTGTCCGCCGCCATACAATGTACTGACTCTTGGATTTACCCTTTTGCTGCCTGTAGCCTATTTGACCTGGGCCGCTTACTGGATTTACCCTTTTACCTTTTTGGACCTACTTATTGGATATACCCTTTTTTGTTTGCTACCAGCCCCAAACCCTTTTGTATTGTTACTTGAACTATTCTAAATTCATACTCCCCAGCAGTCTGTATACTTGACACGCCTCCTACTCTGCTACTTAGGTGAAGGATTTTGAAATTTCCAATAATAGACCAATGTGTGTCTACAATCATTTAGAAAAAATAATCTATAAAACTGACAAAGACAGGAAAATAATGGTATTCCAAGTAAGCAGCACATACTTTGTGGCTTTTTTTTCCTGGAGGAAAGTGGAAGGCTAACTTTAAAAATTGTAATTAAAAATAATCCAGGATGTATTGCTTCACCAGGTCAAGCAATACATATGGGGTATTGCTAGATAAATGTATTTTATGTGCATATTTAGTTATATTTTCCTAGGAACTAGTTATTGTGATAATTATGGTAAAAAAGGTAGTGTCCCTTGTGGTTTTTTACTTTACCAAAAGCACACAATCGAGCCCACTAAATGACCAAGTCTTCACTAGTTACCACAAGATGCTCAACCATATTAAATGATTTTTCACACCAGTGTTTAACTCGCTGTTACTGAAAGCGTTCCTAATTTACTATTCAGTTGTTAATGAGTGCTTCAGAATAAAAAACAAGATATTTTAGCAGTTTATTAGTAGTATTAAAACGCTGTGATTACATGGCGGCGGCAAAACGTATACGAAGACGAAGACACACAACATGAAGAATATTCGCGTTCTTCTTCGTTTACTAATCTCCCTGGTCTAGCCTACCTTATCTACACAGCATCGCAGGGGTTAACGGAAGTGGAAATCCATAGGTTCGCCGTCAAGTGTTAAAGGGTAGTGCAAATGACTCTATTGGTCGCCTGCAGGGGCCTCCTCTGGCATCAACCAATTGCTAGAGGAGGCCCCTGCCGGCAACCACTGAAGTCGTTCTTATGCCCCTGCCGGCGTCCAATAGAGTTCCTCGTACGGACATTTAAAATCCTGGCGCCAAAGTTGCTGAATGTACACAAATATTCGCCCCAAACCGAACACAGGACCGGGTGAATATTTGTGGAATACCACACGAAGAGTTGTCCAGCGCCAAAGTCTAGCATTTACTGCGTATTTAGATGGATACAAACTTAATGTATTTTATGCATTAAAGTGTAAAAATGTACAGAGATGGAAACATTACAGTAGGATTTTACTGAAAAGGTTTCTTGAAAATACAATTCTGGGAATATATGTGATTTAATCCAGAAGTTGTTGTGTTTTAAATTGTTTATGAAGAAATGGTGCTGGTTACTGTGCTGTAGTAAGGTCACTGAGGAGCATTGGCTCCCTTATGTACTTCTTCTGGAGCCATACCCCTGAAGGAAGGCCCTGGAAGAAAACAAGGGAGGACCAGATATTCTTGGTCCCCCTCCAAAGAGAGGAAGTCTTCAAAGAGATACTGAATGCGAAAGCCGCCCAGCACTCATGACTTTCAAAGAAACAGGACATAGCCTGTTTATACTTTTGTAAAGATATAATACAAACAACAAGGCATTATATAAAAATACTTAAACAAAATGACTACACCTATCTGAAGTGGTACAAAAGAATGAAACATAAAAAAACACTGAATTTAGGAGCAAAATAAAACCTTTTCTTTTCATTAGTAATTATGTATATTATTGTGTCCATACAAACAGACAATACATACAAAAAATGAAAGAAAAAGAATACACATAAAGCAAACAAATTAAATATCATATAGAGCATAAAGTGATAATCTGCAATAATTTTAGTTACAAATGTTTCTACAGTTGTGAGCTAACATAAATACCAACAAAACATAGATAAAAATAATAATTCAATAAATCTCAAACTTACCATGAAAACTAGTCAACAAGACTATTCATGTATAATTTGATAACTAACAGAATTGATATGATCAAAGGTTTGATGTCTCTCAGAGTTCTATTTTTTTAAGCCATTTCAGGATGAACCAGACCAGTTAAGGTGTAATAAAGCAGTCTCATCCCTTTTATCTAAATAAATATTCCCCCTGTTTCTGCTAAGAACTTATGTGTAAAAGGTCCTTAACTGCTTCATACTTCTGTTGTTCTCCAACATAGGTGGGAGCTTGGAGGGAACATATCAGAAATTTTGGTGGGTACCAAATACCACCATTAGTTTGAATTGTTTTTCAAAAATATTCAGACAATGAATTGTCCTATTTGTCCTTCCGACACTTGTGATTCTGACACTGGCAATCAACATATTACATAACAACGTAAGCCCCAGGGGATTGATTTATTTGGGTACAAGGATATTTTTTTGAGAAAGGTTTTTTTATATTTGGGTCTTTTGACTTTTCCAGATGTATTTAGATATATTGGTTTGAACCATATCTAACCAACAATTTGTAATTTGTAAAGGAACATGTCAAATTGGGTCCATTTTGGAATAATATGATTTTTTATGCTTATCCTGCCGATCCACGATATATTTGTCATTTTTTCATTCAGAATGTGGTTTGTTCCCCAAATTAATTTCCAAGATGTCTTTAATCCGTGTTAGTATTAAGCTCTATTGAAGTCCATCCAAGTCTTGAAACTCTCATTCATATTTTTGAACAGGATCATTGTTTTATCCATATTTAATTTATATTTAGACACGTGAGAATGTTCATTTATAAGTAAGAGAAAGAAGTGAGTGGATCTGTTATAGTGATCAGCATGTCATCTGCATACAGTCTGATTTGTCTTGAGGAACAGGATATCCTTTAATTCTGTTAGATCTAAATTAATAGCTAATAGTTCTATAGTAAGTACATATAATAACGGTGACAGCGGACAACCTTCTTTAATGTGAACCAGTCAGCATGTACATCTTGACTTATGGTTCTGGCTGAAGGGTTTACGTAGAATAAATGTCTTGCGTTAAAGATAAAAACTAGACTTGTGCATTCGTCTTCGGGCGAACATGGAAACGAACACGAAGAGTGCATTTTCGTGTTCGTTCCGAAGACACGCCGAAGAGAAGACGGCGGCGGTAAAACGTAGGCGAAGACGAAGACACACACCACGAAGATCTTCGTGATTGTCTTCGTCTTCGTCTACCATTCTCCCCCCCTCTTCTAACTTACCTTGTCTTCGCGGCTTCGCGGCATCGCAGCAGTTCCCGGAAGTGGAAATCCGCAGGTTCGCCGTCACGGGTTACAGGGCGAGAGAGAAGTCTTCAAAGAGATACTGAATGCGAAAGCCGCCCAGCACTCATGACTTTCAAAGAAACAGGACATAGCCTGTTTATACTTTTGTAAAGATATAATACAAACAACAAGGCATTATATAAAAATACTTAAACAAAATGACTACACCTATCTGAAGTGGTACAAAAGAATGAAACATAAAAAAACACTGAATTTAGGAGCAAAATAAAACCTTTTCTTTTCATTAGTAATTATGTATATTATTGTGTCCATACAAACAGACAATACATACAAAAAATGAAAGAAAAAGAATACACATAAAGCAAACAAATTAAATCTCATATAGAGCATAAAGTGATAATCTGCAATAATTTTAGTTACAAATGTTTCTACAGTTGTGAGCTAACATAAATACCAACAAAACATAGATAAAAATAATAATTCAATAAATCTCAAACTTACCATGAAAACTAGTCAACAAGACTATTCATGTATAATTTGATAACTAACAGAATTGATATGATCAAAGGTTTGATGTCTCTCAGAGTTCTATTTTTTTAAGCCATTTCAGGATGAACCAGGCCAGTTAAGGTGTAATAAAGCAGTCTCATCCCTTTTATCTAAATAAATATTCCCCCTGTTTCCGCTAAGAACTTATGTGTAAAAGGTCCTTAACTGCTTCATACTTCTGTTGTTCTCCAACATAGGTGGGAGCTACAAAACCCCAATGCTGCAACTTACCCTGCCGATGCCACTGGTCTCCCTCCCTGTTCAATTAGTAAGTCTTTGCCGGGTTAAATGTCCGTACGAGCGACCAATAAAGTCGCTTGTACGGACATTTAA
>VKOC01030509.1:0-15092 GCA_009364415.1 Spea multiplicata
CCCCCCCAGACATGTGAAATCTTTATTTACAGAAGGTCAAGAAAGGGACAAGAAGGTCAAGAAAGGGACAACATGTCCTTTGTCGTGGTGGACTCTGATTCTTTGCAACAAGGCACTTAGAGCAAAGAAAACACACGAAAACATACCATATGTACGCATTTTTCCAAGACACAAACAAGACATAAGTAAACTAAAAAATGAGGTAGACAGGTGATTGTAGTGTTATCAGCAGAATAAGCAATGAGGTAAAGAGATCATTGTGCTGACATCCACAATTAGCAAAAATTCTTCAACTTCCACACTCCCCCCTTTTTATTCTCATGGACTCACTGTAAGAATCAATTTCTTCAGAGTCCAGTGGAGCTATAAGTTGGCCAATTCCATGAGCCTTGCTCCTTCTCATATTGATCTTCAAACATGTCACTGTGCAAGGTCTCTAGGGGAAACTCATCAAGTGGGAAGTCATCATCATATTTCTCCTCCTGTATCTGTGGTATTGATCTTGTTGGTCTGAGACATTTTTGATTTAGTGTTTTGGAACAAACAACAATTACATAGATACATACAAAAGCCACAAGCAACAAAAACATACCAGACATCAGCTTTGCTCCAAGTGAACCGAATAGTCCGCCCAGACCAAAAATATCCCAAGTAGTCTCCCTAGATCTAAGTCTAAGGATGGATATAGCGAATTTTGGACCTTAGGTGGTCCTGGGGTTACAGACACCTCCTGTGCATTCTTAGAAGTCTCAACAGGTTGAGGTGTTTGAGCACCCTTTTGATTCTTTAAGTTCCCTGCCGGACAGCAAGGATATTGGGAATTGGCAAAACAGGTGGGATCTAGTAACTTCTGCTGTTTCTGTCTTTTAACCTTGTCCCACCCTTCTTGATACCATTTCAAGAAAATCATTCTCTCATTCCTAGCCCGTGACTATGTACTCAAATAGTTACACTAGTCTCTCACAACTAGGTACGTTACAATGGTCCCTGACCATGTACTTAAAATAGATACACTAGTTCTCACCACTAGGTACGTTACAATGGTCCCTGACCACTACTTAAAAATAGATACACTAGTTCTCACCACTAAGTACGTTACAATGGTCCCTGACCATGTACTAAAAACATTTATCACAATTAAACAATTCAAGATCTTATAGGTCTTACTTACTCAGCTCTGGATCCCGTCACCCAGATGGAATACCGAGGACGACCTTACCCTCATCCACCCAATAATTAAACTATAGGCATTTCAAAAGGTGCCTTACCTCTTTTTGATGGCCAAGGACTAGGTGGATCAAGGTTTAGTCCGCTCCTTTGGTTTCCGCTTCCGAGACTGTTGGGATCCCGAACGAGCCCCCAAGTGTGAATGTCGGCAAGAAATCTGACGACACCAGTTCAATGAGTTGAGTAAGCAAGAGCTTCTTTATTTAAGTGCGCACAGGGGAGAGTCCAGTTCGCAGACTTCTCTCCCCCTCCTTAATTTTCTAACAATATATAGGCAAAGAAGCACAAACAGTTATTAGCATATTTTCTAGCCATCTGTTGGTATATTTACTTTAATTTGCTGACACACACGGTTTAAAGAGTTAAAAAAATACCCCCCCAGACATGTGAAATCTTTATTTACAGAAGCAGAGCCGGCCTTAGGTGTTCTGGCGCCCTGTGCGGACTACTACTCTGGAAAAGTTTAAAAAAAAACAAAAAACCCTGATTTTTTAATTTAAGTACCGGGCAGGTCGCACACCCCTAAGGCCGGCTCTGTACAGAAGGTCAAGAAAGGGACAACTTGTCCTTTGTCGTGGTGGACTCTGATTCTTTTGCAACAAGGCACTTAGAGCAAAGAAAACACACAAAAACATACCAAACGTACTCATTCTTCCAAGAAATAAGTAAACTAAAAAATGAGGTAGACAAGTGATTATAGTTATCTTATAATTATCTTATAGTTATCTTATAGTTATCTTATCTGCTATCAGCAGAATAAGCAATGAGGTAAAGAGATCATTGGGCTGACATCTACAATTAGCAAAAAACGCCCACAGTATATATACACTTTTTTTTAGAGTTTGTCACCAGCCCACTTGTTGGATTAGTTTCAACGAGATGCATTTATTTTGGTTTGGGTTAGGGTGGCTGGGGCTTGTGTTTTGTTTTTTTTCTCTCTTTTTTCCCCTTCTTCTTCTACTTCTTTTTCTCTCTCTTTCTCCCCAATCACCCCCCTTTGTGCTTCCTCCCCTCCCTCACCTGTCTCCACAATTCTCCATCAGCTTGGGGGACATTTGAATGGAAGCTTCTCCCGCCACTGTGTTTGTAACAACAAAGTGCTTTTTTGCTGTAACCTGCGAGCCGCTTCTCTCTGTTTTATCGAATTGTATCTCATTGCCTCTTGACATAAGGCTCTTTTACATACACATGTGAGCTGTTACTATGCAACTTGTCTCTCATATATTGTGATGTGTTACTCCAGGTCTCTCACTAAGATACTTTCTATCAATTTTACCCCTCACCCCTTTTTACTTCTGTACCCCCTTTTTTACTGAAAAATAAAGAAATTTTGATTTACCCTGAAAGCCTTATTGAAATCCAGATACGCAATGTCTACTGTACCACCTTGATCAATTACTTTAGTCACCCAATCAAAAAAACCAATAAGATTAGTTTGGCATGATCCTCCTGAGGTAAACCCATGTTGTTTTTGATCTTGAAACCAATGTGACTTCAGATGTTCAACAATCCTGTCCTTTAACCCCTCCAGTCCCAGAAGTTTTTGGTACCTCAAAGCCCGGAGCAATTTTGCCATTTTTGCGCTATGTCGGTTCAACGATTATTCTCCTTTCCTGTGAATAGTATATCCATGTATATATTGTTTTTTCAACGAGAGATAGAGCTTTCTTTTAATACCATAGTTAGATGATTAGCTGAAAATTTAGGATGAGAAATTTAGTAAAAACTAGCAAAAATTAGAAAAAAACACCACATGTTTTATATATTTTCCCTTTGAATCCTCACAAAACTAGGTAAAGTGATAGAAAATCCCCTCCAAGTTTATCAATCAGGTGTCCTGATTTCAGAAACACCTAATTTATATAGATGTTCCATACATTCCCAGCACTTATAGGGAACATACTCTAAGGTGTACATCATTTATAGAATGTTTATGCTTATGGCTTAACAGGTTTGGGGGTTGTGAACGGGGGCAGGAGAGTTATACTTTTTAGATGTTGTGTTAGGGCAATGGGATGTAAGGGTTTTTTTTTATTATTATTGTTATTATCTTTTTTATATATATTTTTAATTTTTTGGTATTTTTGGTATTTTTTTAAGTGCAGTATGGTTAGAGGTCCTCTTAGGGACCTCTTGAACATGTTATTAGTGCCAGTGATGTCACAATGACCTAGCTACATAGTTACATAGGCTGAAAAAAAACCCATCAACTTTCCATCAAGTTCAGCCTTTCCCATATCTGTTTATTTCTTGCTGTTGATCCAAAAGAAGGCAAAAAACCCAGGTGTGTCTGTTTCCAATTTTGCAAACTAGGGAAAAAATTCCTTCTTGACCCCAGAATGGCAGTCAGATTTATCCTTGGATCAAGAAGCTGTTTCCTCATAATTTAAAAATTATATCCCTGAATATTATGTTTTTGCAAGTATACATCCAATTGTTGTTTAAAATGTCTGTACAAGCTCACTTTATTTATTTTTTTAAATTATTAATTATTGCATTATTTAAGTGATTTTTTTAAAATCACTATCAATTATTTCTTCATTTTTCAGCATGGGAGAAGAGTGAGAAACATGGTTGATTTGATGGGGTAAATTGAATTGGCTGGGTTCAAAGATATCCCAAAAATGATAAGTGGGCAGATTTTTAAATTTGAAAAATGCACACCTCCCAAATGTGGCCTTTGAATCCCTGAACTCAACAAACACATGCATGTGGGGTATCACTGTACTCGGGAGTAGGGTGACCACATGTCCTGGATTGCTTGGGACAGTCTCAATCCGGGACAATGCGGAAGAGAGAGAGGGGAACCGAGCTCATGAAGTTTTCTAGCTCGGTCGCGGTGCTGGCATTTCATGTGACGTCATATTCCATCCCTCAGCAGTGAAGCAGGGCGCACCAGGGCAGAGCAGGGAGACAGAGGCCTCGAGCTCCCACCGTAGGACTCCTGGAAGGTAAGTTAACTTCAAAAGGGGAGGGGGTAGATAGTGAGAAGGGGAGGAGAGGAGGTAGAAAGGGTGGAGATGGGATAGATACTGAGAAAGGGAGGGTAGATAGTGAGAAGGGGGTACCCAAATCTGTGTCCAAGTTCCAGAGTCTTTAGAGTCTCTGGTAATTGTGGAAACAGGGCACTCTGTACCAGGGGGCAGGGGGGAGATGTAGTCCCCTTGTACCCACCTCCCCAAAAACAGAAATTAGGGATGTACCGATATATCAGTGGTCGAAATACATCGTCTGAAAAGGGCATTATTGGCAAAATACCGAAATAAGAAAAAAGCAACCGAGAATAATCGTCCGCGGGGTCCCTGCTTATCTGTGCATTGCTTGCACAGTGTGCAAGCAGTGTCTCTTGCACCATCCAGGGGAAGCAGGAACCCAGCGGAGTCACGTCAATGCACGTCACACGACTCTGCTCCGTTCCTGCTTCCCCTGTGTGGGTGAAGAGAAGTTGTTCGCACAGAGTGAAGCAGCGGGGCCCCTGAGGAAGTATGTGAGTGAGAGATCTGCAGTTCAGGTAAGGGGCTGGGGGAGGGTGTATGAACGAGTATGCGTGATTAAGGGAATGAATAAGTATATGTGAATGATTAGTATCAATGAATGTTTGTGAATGAGTAAATGAATGTGTGTGTGATAGCATAGATGTGTAAGTGGGTGGGGGAGGAGAGCATGACATAGGGAGGCTGTAATCACACTCCTATCATGTGGTTATTTTTTTAAAGGTCACTTTTGGCCAAGTGCATGCTGAATTTTCGGTTTAAGTCCAGAATTTTCATTTTGTTGTATCCCTAACAGAAACCCTTCCAAGGCCAGGGAACATAGTCTGTAGGAAAGAGGTGGGCCCCCAGGAGCCCAGGGCACAGAAGCTACTGTGACATCTCCCAGGCTCTGTAACTATACTAGCAGATTATGTGTGCCAAAGATATGTCTCAGACTTTTAACAACTTTTTTTATTTTCCCATTCATTTTAGTCTATGGCCAGTCACATCATACGTTCAATCATCCACTGTAGTCCATTGTCTTTTTCTTCCACTTAATCCCATGGACATTCACGCAAAACTAATTTACCTGTCATCCCCTAGAAAACAGACATAATTCCACTTAATCTGACTCACAAAACGTGTGACTGTACTAGAGGAATATGAGGAGTGTGCCAATGATCTATGAACATTCACTTCTTATTCTCTCTCCCATCACCATTACTCGGTGGGCGTTCCATTCAATTTTGTCATTTCTTTTAGTATGTCCCTGTCCCTTCATTTAATTATGGAAAATCCTCAGTCCATTCAGGGTTAATGTAATTAACAAAACATCGGCAACCTTATTTTGTCCCAGCCCAATTAACTTTGACACGCATTCTGCTTCAACTCAAACGGAGGAACCCCAGGCTGTCTATGCATCAATTGAAATTAAACTGAGGCTTGCAACGCAAACATTCAGCTATACGTTGACGTAGGAATCCAATAGTAGACCAATCACGGTGGTGTTTGATTGTGGAGCGGTATCGTCCTATGACAGGTGGCGTTGGTAGTCTGCTTGTCAGGAAGGCTGAAGGGAAGACATGACCGGAGATTAGGAAGAGGGGTGTAGGTAAAGAGGTACGGTATTCCATTATGCCTCCATTCCTTTTAAAATATTTTGTTAAGGCTGCAAATAACCCCATGTTATTGGACAGAAGCGCTATAGCTGATCAGGTATACTCATTCTAGATGCTTTTGAGGGAGTTGAGTCTACGCGAATCCTTGCATTTCCAACAAATAATTAATGACATGAGTAATAAATAAACCCTTTTTTTAATATTCACAACAATTTTGGTATAATATTTTATAGCTTTTTTGATGTATTTAAGCTTTTGTTCGTTTAACGGCCATCAAGGTTAGACGATAACCTTTGTATTACAACAGTCTATATTTATTAAGATTTTTTTTAATAAATTGATAAACGTCCAGCTTTAATTTATTGTACAGAGTGGATTCAATTGATTTGCTTTATCCTGCCTGTCTGTTTAAGGTTATATCTGTGTACTGGCATGCATTTACAATATACTGTTTATGTACATTGTTTATTCCAACACACTTGCAGTCCATCCATGGAGATGATTTGAGAGACTGTGTTCTGTTTTATTTACTTTTTTACTTTGTAAATTTTTTAAGCATTTTGATAGATAGCGAAAGCTAGTATCTAGTAATATCATTACAGGTTTGAGGACAGATAGAGGAAGGAGCGAAAGAAGAGTACTGTATTTGCTTGATTATAAGACGACCCTGATTAGAAGACAACACCCCAAAAATTTGAATTTTAATTTACAAAAAAAGTAAAAGCCTGAATATAAGACCAATGATCTGTGTAAAATAAATAATACCATGGCACAGTATAGCAAGTAAGAAAGTGTGGCCCCTATTTATTGGAGCAACTTACAAGAAGTAATGGCTCACAAAGTGAGCTGTAACAGCATAAAAGCAAAGGCAATCCACAAGCAGTCCACTGGTAAGTGATGATATGAATGGATGAAGATAAAATCAGCCTCTCTATGCATTTTGCCAGGTGCTGTCCTGGCTTCCTCAGGAGACAAATTTGCTGATCAAAAAGAAATCAATAATAGTAGTACTAGCAGTAGCGTACCTAGCCGGGGGGCGGCGGTCCGCTCCGGGTCCCGCTCATCAGGGGGGTGCCACGGGCTCGGGTGACCACATGTCCCGGATTGCCCGGAACCCTGGCAGCCTTGTCACTTTTTTTTACGCGGTACCTTTTAGGTCCCTTGGTATCCTTCGCAAGGCCTCTAACTCCGCCGCGGTCGTATTCCGGTGCTCAGCAGTGAAGCAGTGAAGCAGTGCAGGAAGACGGAGGAGTCCCGTTCCCACCGCAGGACTTCTGGATGGTAAGTCCAAAACCTTTATCTACAAAGGGGGAGAGGGTAGATAATGAGAAACGAAGGAGAGGAGGGTAGAATGAGGGAGATAATGAGTCTGTGAAGAATGCATTAATGAATGTGTACATTTGTGTGAATGAGTGAGAGAATAAATGATTGTGTGAATTAATTATGTGAGTGAAAGTGTGAATTAGTGAGTGACTGTAAAAGTGTTTGTGTGTATAATTGATTTGTGGAAAGGCAAAGATGGCACAAGCAGGATGTTTGAGCATTGGGGACCAAGATGACACAGGAAGGGTGTGTATGGGACAGAGATGGCGCAGGCCGGGCTGTTTGGGGACAAAGTTGAATCATGCTGGGCTGTTTGGGGACAAAGATGGTAAGTCCTATGTGTGTAATCTGAGTGCTGGTCAGGTTCTATATGGGCAGTGTGGACGCCAGGGCTGGCTTTGGGTTGTGCAGCCTATCATCTGTGCCTGTAGTTTTATCTCTTGCTATGTTTCCATACATTATCATTTGTATACCTGCAAATATAGGATTTGTATGTCTGATTCTATGCCTCCAGTCCTGAGTTCACATGTGAACAATAATAATAACAGCAATATATATATATATATATATATATTGCTAACAGCAATCACACTCCTATCATGTCAAGTCAGCTAGTACATGCTGGAATCTGGGTATGCCTGGGCATAATAGGAGTGTGATTGCTGTTAACAATCATATATATATATATATTGTTGATTTTTTTGTCCTATTTTGGCGTGTTACTTTAGATAAAAGTGTGAGGTTTTTTTATGGTGGGGGGGTCATATTCGGTTTTCGGACAGTTAAATGCTGCATTTTTGGTTTCAGTCCAGAATTTTTGTTTTGGTGCATCCCTAAGCCAGACAATGAAGTGGTAGGCCTACACCACATCAATGTTTGGCTTAGTATATAGTGATAGGAGTTATGCTGCACTATTGTCAATGTCTCGCTCAATGTATAGTGATAGGGATTACGTTGTACACGCGTCAATGATCTGCCTCAGTATTATAGTGGTTAGATGTATCTGATACCACCGTTCATTGGTCTGCCTCAGATGTATAAGTGAAGTAGGTGTTTATAAGCTGTACAACCGTCCATTATCTCTGTCTCAGACTATAGTGCTTTAGATGTTATGCTGTACACCGTCATTGTCGCCTCAGGTGTAAGATAGGGTGTTAATGCTGAGTACCCACTTCAATTCTTGCTCAGTATATAGGTCGAGTAGGTGTTATGCAGCTACCACTGTCAATGTCTCCCTCAGTGTATAGTGATAACAGTAATGCTGTACCACCTTCAATGTCTGCTCCAGTATATAACGATAGAAGCTATGCAGTTTTAAAGTGTTTGGTGGGGGGTGGGCACATACAGGTTCTGCCCCAGGTGCCAAATACTCTAGGTATGCCCCTGAGTACTAGTACTATCATTGATTTATTTTTGATCAGTAAAATTCAAATATATATCATATAGTAGCAGCTCAGAGCAGAGAGCTTATATTTTAAGGCCAAAATGCCTAAATCGTTGTTGGATTTGATGAGCCGTTGACGTATAAAGGGTTCATTTGAATTTTTGAGTTTGGCACTTGAAGATAACAAAATTGATATAAGCCCCATGCAATGTGTTATATATCAAAACAATGGAGCCGTTAGGCGGATCGGGACCAGTGAAACATCTTGAAGAAAACATACAATAAATTTACTACTGATAGCTTATCAATATATAAGTAAAAGCCGTTTTCTTGTACAATGTTCAGTCACTGTAGAAGTATATATGCTGTGGTGGTATACAGGCCTGAATGGTGTGACGAGGAGCCAAGGAGTCTACAGCAGGTGGCGGCCACACGGCGCTCCGGAGAGCTTGAGAAAAGCTATGGACGGTACTTCCTCCACCTTCCGCAGCGTATGTGCTGGTACCGGCGAGCTCAGGGGATGACAGCCGATCAACCCCAACTCCAACGTCGCCGGAACAAGGCCTCGGTGCGGCAGAAGGTTGGCCGCGTGGTCGGCAAGGTAGGCTCCGACTGCCGGGCTCCCGGCCGGCGGTCCCCCGCTGTTTTCCCTCCGCACCAAAGTGTTGGCTAGAACGCGGAGGGTGTCCGCTGTTTCACGGCACTCTCAGGGAGCGCCGATGGCGCTTGGTAAGGGTGATACACCCCGGATTGTGTCAGGCGCAGGGGAGCCCTCTCAAGATGCTGCCTCCAGGTATGGCCGCCGACCGGAAGTCCGGTAATTATCTTTTTTTTATTTCTTTTCCAGTGTGTTCTTCCTTTTCAGTATGATTGGTAATAGTGATCTGGTGGTGGATAGTGTGTGTTATAGTGTGATGAATGTGATTGTGAAGGAGGAAAAGGGTGGTGTGAGTAAGGGAGTGATTGTGAATGTGGGTATAAAGGTGGTGGATGTGAATATAATGGAAAACGTGGTTGTGCAGGTGTGGTGGGTGGACTGGAAAGGGAATCTGGGAGTGTTCTATATTTTTCTCTTTACGTTTAGTGACTAATTGCCAGGGATTTTCTTTTGGTGTAATTGCGGTCCTGTGTTTTTTTTTTTTAAATGTATAAAAAAACTCACATTCTGTTGAGTCAGATGAAAAGACTGACTCAAATCATCAACGCATGGTGTGATTAGGGATCACACACCCAACTGTATTTGAATGGAGATATCTACAAATGGATAAAATCACATAGAGCCGTATTGCAACACATCCAAAATGGACCAGAAACAGGTGGCTACAGTGAGTGCTGTTCTCTGAAACAGACAGTACCCTCAGTTTTGGACAGATATCAAAACACTGGCTTTAGTAACTAAAGAGAGAGTGAATAAAGCAGATGTTCTAATGTGTGTCTAGGACAAAAATACTGTCTTGGCTGTGCCATCTCTTGCCAATCAGACCTTAAGTGCCTTGATGAGCTAATGCAGATTCTATCACACTATACGGTAATATATTGCTTAGCAAGCCACATATCAAAGTACCCCAATTTTGACAAGCCCAATCCTGACCTTTTTGCTTGAACAGTTGGTAATGCCCTCGCATGTCTGAATGAGCACTGTCAGCAACTGGTGATCTGCACAAAAGTTGATCATCCATCTAGAGCAAGATCTTTATCTGTTTCTTCCTGTGGATGTGTTTGATCATTCCTTTGATGCTCTCTTCAGCACATGAAAAGAATAGGTGTATGAGCACAGCCTTGTCTTACCCCAAAAGAAACTGGAAATGGGTCATATTTCCATATGTTGACACCAGGCTGTAATTGTCCCAGTACATTGTTTCAATGTAAGGACAGAATATCTCCCCAAGCCGAACATAGGCCTCTCTCCTTAAACTCATGGGACAAATTATCAAAGACTTACTCCTGGTAAAGACAGATTGGACTCTGCAGTCTTTAATGTAATGAGTTGTACCCATGAAAAAAGCTGTCTGCTCTTGCTTCTGGGAGGGTTGCAGGCAGCCAACATCACTGGCTTCCTGCCAACATCCTTTCAATGGTGCAAGTGCCGGTATGCTGTTATATTAGGAATGACAACTACTAACGCCAATAGTAAGGTCACTTGTGGACAGAATTGACCCAGTGCCTGTCTAGACTTCCAAATGCTCCCCCTGTCGGCTGGCTTGCCATTAATAATGCAAGTCCTTGGAGCCTTGCTTGCTGATCACCATGTGATTCATGCAAGAGAGATCACTTTGCATCTCCCTTTTCACTAGTAGTGAGCCAAATTCCCCCTCGGATATATATATATACCGTATTGGCCCGATTTATAGTGGGGGTGTAGCCTATAATCAGGGTTTAGCGCAGGGATGCGTAATTTGTATTGCATGACGCCCAGGACATACAGTTCTGGACGCCAGGCAGGTGTTTGGTTTTTTTTCTTTTTTCAGGATCATCCTGGATCCTCCTCTCTGGCAGCCTCTCCCGACACTTGACCTTCTGGTGCTCCACCATAGAAGCCCCTGCAGAAATATCGGCCAGCAGTAGCGGAGGTTGTCTAAACGCATTGCGCAGATGTTCACCGGCTGCCAGAGGTGAGGGTCCCCTGCAGCGCTGCAGGAGACTTGTATCCTCCTCTTTGGCATACGGTGAGCGTCTGTGCGATGTACGCAGACAACCTCTGCTGCTGCTCGACACTTCCTCCGGGCTTCTATGCCTGTGCTCCGTCATAGAAGCCCCAGCGGAAGTGTCGAGCAGCAGCAGAGGTTGTCTACGTGCATCATGCAGACAGCTGCCCCTGCTGAACACCAGGGAGTCTGGGGATGCATTGGTAAGTTGGAGGGGGTCAGAGTGGCATATCAGGGGGGCAGAGGGGCACATCTATAAGTAAGGTACATTATGAATTGATGGGGGACCTTAAAAAGGCTATTGGTTTTCCAAATTTCTGTTTGTATATAACCTATGCTGACTAGCTGCATAATAGATACCAAAAATGTTAAACTACATGTATGCCTGTTGATTAGATAAAATACTGTTTTACCATTCTATTTTTGTTTATTTTTTCTTTAAAAATAAATTTTTCTTCAAAATAGCACCAAAGTTTAACGGTGCGGCCTATAATCGGATGCGGCCTATAATAGAGCCAATACGATATATATATATATATAATATATATATATATATATATATATATAAAGCCTTTACATACGTTTGCCCCAGCAATAAAATTTTATTGTAACCCCACCCCCGTTCACTACTCTGAAACCCCTATGTTAGGTATGGATGTGTTCCTCTAGAACCTAAAAAAAAAATATATATGTCTGTAATCAGGGGATGTGGCCGAACATAAATTGGGTCAATTAGTCAATAGTGGCCTACTGTGTAGAACTAATTCTAAGAAAATTGGAAAAAAATATTTCATTTTAGTATAGGATTTTTTCATGTTTTGTATAGGTAATTGGTAATGAAGGGGATAGTGATATTGGTCGTGGCCAGGAATCTATTTGTAGCTGAAAGGTCTGTTAATTTAGAGGAGTAGAATTCCTTGTAGTACTTGGAAACAACCTTTCTACAAAAAAGTCTCTCATTTCCAGTCTCTGAAATCGTGGTTTTCAAGCTTCACATCCTTGGTCTCCAATACTATAAGTAATTGTGCAAGTGTAAATTGTCTGTATCCTTAAGTCTCTGAAGACCTGATTTTCAAGCTTCACATCAATTATATACAGTATTTTATGCAGTTCCATATTAGTGTCGTTCTATAACGAGTAGGCATGTAAAGCAATCTTTAGTCCCCAAACAAGCATTTTAGCCTTAGCATAGGCTTGGTCTTTAAATAGATGAGTTCCCATTATATAGACAGAGCCTGTCCTGGTGTGTGTGTCTGGTGTCAGTGTGGCAGAGCCTGTCCTGGTGTGTGTGTCTGTGTGGCAGAGCCTGTCCTGGTGTTGTGTGGTGTCGGTGTGCAGAGCCGTCCTGGGTGTGTCTGGGTGTCGGTTGGAAAAGCCTTTCCTGGTGTCGTGTCAGTGTGGCAGAGCCTGGTGTGTGTCAGTGTGCAGAGGCCTGTCCTGGTGTGTGTGTTGGGTGTCAGGTGTGGCAGAGCCTGTCCTGGGATGTGTGTTTGAGAGTCGGTGTGGCAGAGTTGTCCTGGGGTGTGTGTTTGGGTGTTGGTGTGGCAGAGCCTGTCCTGGTGTGTGTGTACGAACACAGAAAAGAACCCCAGCACTCCAGTCGGCTTCCAATCCTTAGGTTACTTTATTCACAGAAAGCAAAACAAAAAAAGCAATGTTTCGGCCAAACAGGGCCTTTGTCAAGCTCAAAAGGCCCTGTTTGGCCGAAACATCCCTTTCGAAAATTCTATTAAAAGGTCTTGGCAACAAGACTTTAAAATTTTAATTGAACAAAAAAAATTGGATAACTAGCTTAGTGGAAGTTAATAGATTTTCCCACTGTCTGAATATGATAGAACTACATTTTAAGATAATATTAAGATGGTATATGACACCTGTGAAATTAGCCAAATTTAATCGTAATACCACTCCCATCTGTTGGAAGTGTGAACTAGAAAAGGGCACATATGTACATATATGGTGGAATTCTAATATGATACAACACACATGGAGATAATTATTTAAGATTATATCAGAACTCTTGAATAGACACATAATTCCCACACCTGAAAAGGCGCTGCTTCATATAAATTTCTCAAATATCTCTGTTAACCAAAAAGCATTTTATATTCAATGTTTATTAGCGATGAAAATAATTATTGCGAGACATTGGTTACAAAAAACACCTATTAACATAGACCATGTAATAAATCAAATTAACCATCAATGTGTTATGGAGCGAGGCTATTATTTTGCGCATCAGAAAATACATAAATTTGATAAAGTGTGGAGACCTTGGTTAATAAATCATCCTAATTTATTTACTGATTATAGCCATTAAACTATAATATTGTACATAAATAACGAAATTTTGGAGACTCGATTGGTATGAATGGGGAATGAGTGTGAATGTTTAAACCCTCTTCTTTTGTTCTTTTTTCTCTTTCTCTTTCCTTTTTCTTGGTAACGGTTCTACCAGGTGTTATTTTAGCAAGACCCTGGTACACTTGTCCAACACACCCTTTACAAATAGATACTGGTAATAGCAAGTATGGATAGATCTCTAATGTTGAAATAGTTTAATAGCTATTTGGATTGCATTACGGATATATATGAGATATGCGACAATTTATGGCTATTGTCATTATTATGCCATTGTTATTATCCGTGTTATATTTTTATACGAAATAAAATTCTAAAAAAAATATATATATATGGTAACATTGGCTACCACAGTGATTTAGCTAGAATACTTTTTTTTTTTTTTTTAAAGTTAAACTAGTTTGTTTAGATAATTTAATTTGGGGGTCTCTAGGCAATTTTGATCTTTATTTATCTGCCTTTAGAGACCCCCGGTACTTCCCCGGGGCTTTTATGCTGGAGCACCGGCATAGGATCCCCGGCAGGAAGTGAAGGACCGTAGAGGAGGATGTCTGCGCGCATCGCACAGATGCCCGCCGGCTGCCAGAGAGGGAGATCCAGGTCCCCTGCAGTGCTGCGGGGATCTGGATCTTAGCGTTATCTGACCTCTATTTGAAGTCAGATATTAAAATGGGTATTTTTCAGAGCATTTGCTCTGAAAAAACCCACATCTTATATTCGAAAAAATCGATTCAACTAATCAATAATGAAATTCGTTGGCAACAATTTTAGTTATCGATTATCGATTTTATCGGTTATTTGTTGCAGCCCTAATTGTGAATAATAAACACTTTTTAACTCCAGAAAACAATTCAAATTCATTTACAAACTATTATAATACCCTATATAGCCTTCCTGATTCATCCCTGAAAAAACTAAACCTACCTAAGATCTCGGACGTACAGAGAGCAATGTTAAACCAACCCTTTTTTAATATTATAAATAAATAAATCTATAGAAAAGCTAGAAAATCACCAGGCCCCGATGGCTTCTCATCTCTCTTCTATGTTATCTTAAACTATTATTTCCCCAATGTTACTAAAAACTTTTCCCTATGTTACAACCACTTCCGGTAGAGTTACTACAGACCAAAAACACTCCTATGTTGAAGACTGATAAGGATGCAAATTTAACTTTAAATTATAGACCCATCTTACTCATCAATTTAGATATTAAACTACCGTATATTCCGGCGTATAAGACGACTGGGCGTATAAGACGACCCCCAACTTTTACTGTCCAAATATAGAGTTTGGACTATACTCGCCTTATAAGACTACCCCTCTACCCAGCGTACAACAACCAGCCAATCACGGCAAGCAATGTGACTTACCGGTGATTTGCTGGTTGATTTGCTGACATATACATACATGCACTGCCCTTACACACACACGTATATAATGTATATATGTGTAGATATATATATATATCTACACATATGCCTGTCCATACATACACATTTCCCCCACCACACACCCCTGCCTTTACACACACATGTATATTATATATATATATATATATA
>VKOC01030510.1:0-14695 GCA_009364415.1 Spea multiplicata
GGGGATCTGGATCTTAGTCTCATAGTCAGATCTCTCATAGTCAGATCTATTTGAGGTCTGATTATAAGACGAGGGGTATTTTTCAGAGCATTTATAATCGTGCAAATACGGTAAATCTGTGTTGCCTGCTGATTCATGTTTTCTTTAAAAATGGTACATATACTGCTAATTATCCAAGGTTATGGAAACTTTTGATCACAACTGTACATGTAGTAAAAATGTGAGGCATCTATACATATAGGAAGTAATCACACAAGGCTGGATTAAGTCATCAAATATATTTGGGATCACTATAGTAACTCAAAATTACCTAAAAGCATAGATAAGGAAATTTACTTTGTAGTTTGTGCTTAACCATAACATTCAAAGTATTACATTGCTTATTGAAAAAAATGGCAAAACTGTTGCGGCTCATTGTGAACTGCCACAGGTCTTGGTGGCTGCTGATATGAAGACCTTGAAGCTCCCCAAAATGTTCAGAGGTTTCCACCCCAAGTCCAACACCCAGAGACTACACCAGCTGGAAAGAAGGTGGGCAGGGTCTGGTAAGTGTCTAAGCCAACATCCTGGATGAAACCCAGTGCATCTGGGAGTTCATTAGTAAGGTGGCACCCAAGATGAACTGATGAGAGAATGCCTGAGGAGGAAGTACCATGGCAAGTCAAGACCCAGTATGGTGTGTATCATCGACAAATAGCTGAGGTGGCTGACATTGGGAAATCCTACCAGTCACTGGACTCAAAGACAGCACTAGGGCACTAATAATGACAGCGCAACACCAGTCACTAAGCACCAGATCCAAAGAGGCAGACATCTCCCAGTGAGGAAAGGACTCAAAGTACAGACTCCTTAAAGAGGCCTCTGAGACAGTCCAACAAATAATGTTAAGGTGTAAGCTAGCAGGAACCGCAATCACTAAAAGGTACAACCAGATAGCTAGTATTATGTATAAGAACTTCTGCTCGGAACATGGGATAACTCCCCCCTCCAAGTCCAAATGGGAGATTCTACATAAGGTTGAGGAGAATAACAGAGTTAAGATCCTGTGGGACTTCTAGACGGACAAGAAGTAACTGGCGAATCAACACAACATCGTAGTGGTAGACAAGGACCAGAAGACAGCGATGGTGATAGATGTAGCAAGTGATAGCAACATCGAGTATGAGAAGCTACCAGGACCTGAAAGAGGAACTGAACAGGGTGTGGAAAGTGAAGGTCCCAGTGGTCATAGGAGCACTCAGGGATGTGACTCCTAAGCTGAAAGAGTGTCTTGAACAGATCCCAGGAACAACACCAGAACACTCTATCCAGAAAAGTGCAGTGCTAGCAACAGCTAAGAGAATTTTATATGGCGACATGGGTGTTTGCAATTGAAGCCAGTGTCTATTTGCTTTCTGTATTTGTTGATATATGACCAGGACTGCATGTTGACATGATTACCAAGTTGTGTGGTATGCAATCCAAGTTCTCAAACTTTTGGCTCCTTCGGGCAATTACAACAGATTTTGTACTCATATTTTGTCCTATGAATATGCCATGTAATCCTTTATAGCACCTTAAGAAGATGGAGTGAGAAGAGATTACTCCAGTACTGGTAAGTGAATAATTATTCAGAATTATGAACTCCACACATATTCATACTTATAACTATTAACAAGGAAACATGCCACTATTACTTGCGCATACCTGACACATAATTTATTTGTACTGAAGAAAGACTATATACAGTATGTGTTACCACAGAGTATTAAGAGGGGAGGTGTGTTCTTAGCTTCTCCATGGAATTCAATTTAAATGGAGGAGATGCAATAATTCCATTTGGGCCCAGGTACTGGACCCAGCCTGCAGATCCCCAGTGACTTGGTAAATTGTTGCAAATGGTTCTGATGTCTTTATGAAGATCAGTAACCAATTGCTTGATGCCAGAGGAGGCCCCTGCAGGCAAACAATAGAGTCGTTTGCACGGCCCTTTAACTCCTGACGGCGAACCTACGGATCTTTGCTCCCGTTAGCCCCTGCGATGCTGCGTAGATAAGGTAGGCTAGATGGGGAAGGGACCAGGGAGATAAGTAAATGGAGACGAAGATGAACACAAAGATTCTGCTTGTTGTGTGTCCTCATCATCGTATAGGTTTTGCCGCCGACATGTTCATATGTTCTGTATTCTTGCTGATCAATGAAAACACTCCCTTCATGTTTGCCCAAATTAGAATGCACAAGTCTAGTCAATAATGTCATGGTAATGGAACAAAGCCGTAGGTGGCTCCTTTTTATGCCCGAGGCAGAAATGGGAAATTGTGCCCTGCCTACATTTTTAGAGAGGTTATTTTATTTATACTGCCTTTACACACAACTGCCCATACACACTACCTTTACACACATCTGTCTATAAACACACATGTACGCATACATTGCCCTTACACACAAATGTCCATACACACTGCCCCCACAGCATTGACCCTAAGAGGACCCAAAACCGATTGCAACCGAAGCATCTATCCAAAGTTCGAAACACACATTTGACACTGGTGTATTTATCCACAAAGGCTTACCATTATAATTGCACAAGAAATTAGTCCATGCCCACAAATCCTCCTTTAAATCTTATATTAAATGTATAAAATGATGTGGTTCCCGCAGCCTAGAAGTTGCTAACGACAAATACCTAAAAAATACTTTGCACAAGATGCTTAAGATAATGGGTACGAGAAGTAATGCTGGCTACGTCCTTAAGAATCCACTCCAAAAACGAACTTAAAGTCTTGAAATATCTACAAGATATAGAACATCCCATTGGCCAATACACACCTTGATCAAAAGAAGTATAACACCCCGCAGAGTGCTGGGTCAATATCGTCATTGACAGAAGAACCCCTGGGAAATGACAAATAATTAATTAATCTATACATCAAGATAAGTTAAAGGCAAACATAAGTTATGGGAAACAACCAGCTGCCAGCTCCTCTTGGAACGACTCCAGACACAACGTCCTGATTGCTGATTTTATGACGCCAATCAGAATCAGACTGACAGAACATGTCTCGTACCCAAGATCTGCTGATCCTGCCTGCTGCCAATATCTCCAAAATGTCCACCTAACCTGGAAAACCCCCCCGTATTAAAAAAAATAGAGCACCTCCAGACCTGCTACAGCTGCATGATCTGTCTGTTACATCCCCGTCCTTTCCAATGCTCTCCCAGAGTTGTAGCCCATCATCTGTCAACACCCCTCACTATTTCCTGCTTGCTGCGAGGGATGCAAGTGCATCAGGTGGCCAATGCTGGCCTGTGGTCAGTATCACGCCTGTTGGAAGCTTGTTGGAATTTTCTACCCACATCTAGCCCACCAAAATTGCCCCCATATATATTATCCATAATAACTGCCCCTACAAAGTTGTCCCTCAAAATCACTGGTTCAAAAGTTCACTAAACCCTGATAGGCCACCTTATAACTATGGACCAAATTCTGCCCAGCTCCAAGCTATTGTCAGGGCATGGGGTGGTGATCCTGTTCCTAACACCAGATTTCCCTTGTTCCAGAGCTTTCTTAATAGGTATTCCGTCTCTCTGTAGAAAAATGTAGGGGCTAGTTGCTTTGTAGAAACACCTAGGGTCCTGCTGGGTGACTAAGATGGAATTGAAAGGTAAAGCGGTAGAAAAAAGTAAACTGAAATGGAAGGAGGGGTACTGAAATAATGGTGGTGAAATAGGAACATGGGGATGAGAATTTGGGGGTTTTAATAAGAATAGGCCTAGTCTGGGCCAACCTCCGTTTTACTGTAAATCTCAAATAGGGTTGGACAAGCTGATGCAGGCTCACAGCCTATGACTCTCATGACATGAGAAAGCCTCAGAGTTCATCTTGAAGGGAAAAAGAGCTATGATGTCTGCTCCTGTTTCATCATTGGGTCCTCATATGCTCCTAGGAATGGGGTGGGGGTTCACACTAAGCTTGTCCAGTGTTAAGCTAAGACTTGTCTTATACCCCAAACTTATTGACTCATGTCTTATATTAAAGCAAGGCATATGTTGAATAGAAACTACTTTGCTCATGTGCTTTTGGCTCTGAAAAAAAATTGAATTGTTTTTCCAGAAGATTGTGTATGTATAAATTTTCAGATTCTGAAATTCAGATTACACCTATTATAAATAAATAAAAAATCGCTCACACTAAAAAAAACATGTTTTGCCAAGGATGGTAAACTACAGTTCCCATGATACTCTGTTTCTAGGTGCATAACAAATCAATAACTTCAACATGAAATTTTAACATGTAAGATTGAATTTAAAAAAAGAAAAGGCTTACTATGTGGCACCAACATTACAGACTCTCTTGTCTGTAATATTAGTCATAATAGTGGTTGAACAGCATGGAAAAAACAAAAATTTCAAAGATATAAGAATAGATGTTATGAAGTCGTTTCTATTTCCACCGTTTTGATCTTCACAATTGTATCCACCTGCTTTGTCTGATTTTATTCCCGATGATAATTATCATACCGATGACACAAATCTTTATGATGACACTAAGTATCACTATTCATCTCAACTCTCATTGTAGCTGTTTTATGTTTTTTTTCCTGTTCAGGTCTAGAGTAGTATTGAAAAGGCTAGACATTTCTCACAATAAACAATAGAACATTGATAACTTTCCAGTTTAGTGAACATTACTTAGCTCCACTTGAAAAAGTGTACCCTCAAAAAAGTTGATGACTGAATAATTTCAGTGGCCTGATCTTTTGCACCCTGAACCTTTTAAAATGCTGAAAAGGTCTCACAATCTCCATTGGAAAAAAAAATAGACAAAAAATCTCAGATTTCTGCACAACAGAGTTTTTTTTTCAGGAAAATGAGATCCTTGAAAATTTCCCATGTAAATCTATGTCTATTTCAACAAGAAGGTTTTCTTAAATACTGTGCCATTAGCCTGTTTGGATAGATGCAATTCTCCATGAAAAACATTTTGTAGGTTAGAAGAGCTGAACACTTGTTCACATGCAGCTGTACAGGACACATGGAGGACAGTTGACTCAATTACAAAAGGGTATTTGGGTGAGTTGACATTCTTTAATCTAGATTGCAGTCTAGAATAATTCCATATTTATTGTTTTTGTTGCTAAGAAATGTAATAACTATCTATTTTGGTTACAGCTGGTTAGAGTGAGTAGAAATATACACATATTAACTTTTATTTTATTTAAAAGTGTATTTTACATTTCACTCATACATTGGGTACCACTTTGCCAAATGATATGGAATCAATATCTTGGATTATCATAACATAAAAATGAAAACAGTGGGAGACAAACCATAGATAGACTTCATTTTTGTTTTATTCATTGATGCAACTGGTATTATGCAATAGAAATATGGAATATTCAACCTTTTGCTCTATTACGTAGGTATGCACCTACCATTCTGAATATGTCTAATACGATGACCTTTAATGCCATATAGTTTAATTTTACTGTGTAGAAAAGGAATATGTCTTCCAACATCTGTGTATAAAATAATGTGGTGTCTGAAAAAATCATCTGTAAAGACCTATAAAAAAAAATACAGTGTCACAAAATGATGATGCTTCCTTGAGATCCTTGAGAGTTATTAAAGTTCAATAAAAACCTAAATGCATATAAACACATACTATATATATAAACAATACTATTTTTTTCACACTCAAAATATGTGGCGTTACCATGTATTTAAAATAAAATAAAAAAAGAGATCTAACAAATATTTTCCTATAAAGTACTTAACAAGTTGCTGCAGGGCTCATCTGTCTGTGACTGCCGTGATTTATATAGTGTAGATCACTCCAGTAAGTGAAGATAAAACATTAATTACACAGCCCAATGAGGTTTATGTATCATGTCGTTGCATTTAACAGTTGTTCACCTGCACCAGCAGCTTTGCTAAGTCTGATACATTGTGCACCTTCTTTGTTGTACTCTTGTTTTAATTACCTATAAAAGGAAGTTAAATGAAGTGGATACAGTGGCTGATTCCATTAGATGACTAGAAGGGATTAATTACATTTTTATTAGTTTTAGGCAGAATAAAACCACATTAGACTTGGGAAATTAGAACAACTCCCTTTAATTAAATGTTCTTTTTAATTAGCATATGGATGGGTCACATATCCCTAGGAATGAATAGGGAGGAGGGCTTTCAGTCAATGGTCCAGTCTGCTTGCTCCCGTAATTACTAACTTAACAAAAAATAAATTGACAGCCTGGGATGAATAAATTAGAATTTGGCATATCTGTAATTTCCTTTATAAAGCACTGTTTTAATTCTCTGATAAAGGAAAGCAAACTGGGGTTGTTTTGTTTTCTGTTTAATTGCAATGCCATTGAGGTAATAGAAAAAAAAGTATTTGGCAGTGGGATGAAACTTCAGGTAAGTCCATCAATAGCATTTAAAATTACATCTGTTATTGTTTAAGAGTGAACTTCATCTGGCTATAGAGATACATTTTAAATTACTATAAGTACATCATAATAGTCGTTCCTATAGACTGATGATTATAACAATAAATGATACATTTGCGTTATATGGCACCTTTAATTTAAATTGGTTCCCAGAATGTTTCGTGATTGACTTACTTCAGAGAAATATTTATAGGTATCAGGTTCGGCCGTGAGGTCTGCAATCTGTTTAATATAGTGTAGCATGAGAGTGTCTAAAACACCTGGCTTTTAAATTAAGACAGGTAAAGTAGCATGTTCAACATCCAATGGCAACTCAATATTTCAAACAATCAAGGTTTTAGATTTACATTTAGGAGCACTTTGCACTAGATCAAACTCTCTCTTTCAATATAACTTTTTCTGAAATATGCCATTATTTTGATTGAGATGTCCATTGTGAAAGCCAGACTACGGAGACTTTAATGCAAAATGGAATTATTCATAAGGGAAAATGCACTTTAACATTTTTTTTACGGATTCCATATTTAACATGAGACATTTGTACAAATATCAGTGGCATACATCAGCCAAGAAAAATGAGATATCTTACTTTTACTGCGCTTTTTTTCTTCACTGCTAGAAGACCATGACTTTGACAAAACACCACAAATTGTTCTACGATGTGCTTTATAAGCACAGGAGTCAGTCTGTTGGAAGCTAAAAAATAAAAATACATTAGCAGTTTAGAAAGCGACAGACCTACAATCAAGTTCGTGTTGATATCATGGGGAAGCTTACTTAAATTGACAGCTGTTATACTCATTCTACTATAGTTTAAGAATATATTAGCTGTAAGCTACAGCTATCCTAAAAGACCTGATCCCCTCCGATCAGAGTAGCAAGGCAGTTCAAGGCTTGGCCAATACAGGTGTGAGTGACCAACCGATATCCCAATGTGCCGTAGGCTGAAGAATATAATAGCAAAAAGAAATATTGGCTGTTATTCCTACAACTGTTTGTCTTTAACCCCTTAATGACAAAGCCCATACATGTACGGGCTCAAAATGCATTGTTTTCAATGGGTTTAGGGACCGCCGATTGTCCTTAAGGGGTTAAGAGAATACCTGTTTAAGAAATTCAGTCAACATAAGATAGCTACTAGAGTGTGTACCTACAAAAATCACTTATGACTCCAAATGCTGTATTGTCAATTTTACTCGAGAACATATATATGTTAGGGGAGGTCTGGCATAATTTAGCCCGTGGCAAGTAGTATCAAAGTGGCCAATAAATTGAGAACCAAAACACATTTGGCTTAAAGGAAATACACAAAACACAGAAAACAGAAAGAGATCTTTGCCCGAATGAATCCTAAAACCCTTAGTATTCTAGCCCCCTGTATGTTGTACATGGAATTAGAGTAAATAAGGAATCCTAGGTGCCAATACTCCCCCTGCCCACTTACTGGATAGTATACGCTACTGGCTATACAATTTTTGTTAAACTAAAAACTATAAATTGGTCCAAGAGAAGACAAAAATAAACAATGTCATGAATACATTATTCTTCTTTAGTTCTTCTCTCAAAATGGTTGTAGAATATACAGAAGACTTTATTAATTTATTATACAGGCGAGATGTACCATAATTTAAGGTAAGATTTACATTTTAATCTGTGTGGTCATGTCGTTAGCATTTTCCACAAAAGTCCTTATAAAAGCAGTGATATGACAAACCTAGCAATTGTTATCAATGTTATTTATTGATTTATATTGCCCTGTAAAATGATTACATTTTAGGACATGACAAGTAGTGTATCACAAAACAATTTAGACTTTCAGAAACAAAAAGGGATGTTGGATACAGTATAGCTTAGAATCTCGGAGTAATGTATTCTAAAGAGGTGTGATATACCTTAAATGTGACTGACTTCAATTTATGATAGTAACAGACCAGAATTCTAAACATGCCCTACTATTTATGAAAAAGGACTTTGATCTAACAAGAAATGTCATTGATTAATTTAATTCCTTATGAAGGGATAGTGTCATCTTGTTTTCCCACCAAGCTTGAATGTTTGTGAATATCTAGTTTTCCTAGAAACAAATTTGACTTGGCACTTGGGGAAGTTTTTAATGCCTCTTTGGTGACAGGTTGCAATGTTGGTCATATCCATTCTTTGTGTTATTCTGAAGCAAACTGGTTCATAAGTGAATAATAAATATGTTACCATTAATAATTGCAATTATACAATATATATGTACTTTTCATGCACAATTAAACAATAGGTGCACCCTTGTCACTTTATGCATTTTCAGAAGAGTATATTTTGTGTAGCCACATATAACGCCTCTTGAATTAAAAAGTGCATTCATTGGGTAGGTGCCACATTTGTTCATGGATGCTTGAACCTAAGGGCAATTTAAACAATGGATAGGCATATGGCCATGCTGAATGCGAGATGAGGCCAAGGACTGGTTGAAGTGTGAGTCTTTACAGCAGAAAAATGTGGAAGACTAGATGGGCTGAATCGGTCTTACTTGCTGTCAAATTCCATGATTCTATGTTGCTAAACATTTTAAATATGTGCTGACGCAAATCATCTCAAGAGTATGTTTACAGTTGTTGAGCTCTTGTCCACATGGTTATATTGTCTTGTTGAATAGAAAAAATATTTTTACAAGAGAAGAAGAGGTTAAAAAAAGTAAAAAACTTCAACTGGAACCCCAAACAAACATTGGTAACACAGACAAGACTATTTGGTTTTACTTTTATCTCCTTGTGTTCACATAATAAGGGACGCTTTCCTTATTTATTGCAAATATAGGTATTCAGGAATCACCTGCTTTAGATCTACATTCACTACATTCACAAATAACGTTATTATTTTGAATCAAATGTGCTGGCCTCCGAATAAAGCTAGTAATTTCAAATTCCATTGATTATTGCAATGCATTTTACTAAATTAAAATGGAACATGGGTTTTCAATAATCTTCTCCTTGGACTTTAGTCTGCTCATCTCTTTGGGAATGGATTGAGTTTAATTAAACTCAATCCATTTTAATGAATTTTCTTTTCTGGTGAACCATTCATCATTATAATCTGACATTCACAGTGTTCCTATAAAAAAGTGAAAAAAATGAAATACAGAGGAATATTTAGGAATAGTATTGCTTATCATTCTATAATCATTGGAACAGAAGAAAGTGTGGGTTAATAATTCAATACATAAAAATAATAATGCCAACTTTTCTAAGATGTGTAAGAAAAAAAAAAGAATAAACGTCAAAAAGTGAGTGAAAAGCCATAGGCTGCTACATTACACATCCAGTTACATCTCTTTATCTTATTATATGTTACGTTGCACCTTATCTTAACTGTTTGCTGAATTCTTGCTTACTTATTGGGCATTATTATTCCAACAGCAACCTGGAAATCTGAATGTGTATGCCTTTTATACTTTTTAGGTTGTGCCCTCCACTATTTAGTTTTTTTGGGGGGGCTGTGCACCTTAACTTAAGAGACTGTTAGCACAAGGTAATAAAATGTGGAAGAGGGAGAGTTGTGCCATTAAAGGGACCAATCTTTTGCCTTTAAAACTATTATGGAAAGTGTTGAAGGGACACAGACTCACTGACTTCTTTAACATATGTGCAGGAAGCAACAACACTGTCCAAGTTTATGTTTGGGGCAATTGGTTTAAATATTTGTAATACTTTGATTTAATTTGGTCCATTTCATTTGTGTGGTTTCTACCAGGTGCTTACTACCAAACCACAAAGAGGACATGTGCACCTGCCCTGTGATAAGTAAAAATACATATTTTGATACATATCTTATAAGATATGAAGTGCTTGATGTTTATTTACTAAGACACTCACCAATTCAAAATGCATTATAAAGTGACATTAGACTTTTACACGCATTAGACATTGCTCAGCCCATGTAGTGACTTTCCCTCTGATTTAAACATATTTTATGCATGGTTAAGCAAGCTCATCTTAGAGGATCTCTGTGAGTTTGGTTTGTCATAATAAATAATAGATAGTTCAATTGGGAAGTTGAAACTGCAACTCTCCTGCGAACTCTTGCCAAGTATTGCCTTAATTAATAAATCCATATTGTCTTTTTTTTCAATATTTCAGTTACATATTTGCATAAGACGGACAAAACGTCCAACTCCCATATTTACTTCTTACAACTGAACTGCGCATTTGACAGCACTTGCTACACTGTCGGGTTAATACAAGTTGAAAGACAACAGCAAATTATCTATTTATGAACCTTGGGAGTTGGCAATACATATGTTCTTAGTGGGAGATGAGACTGAACTTCTCCTATGAAAATCTTATTCTAAAAAATGCTGAATTTGCAAGTAGCAATTAAGAGCGTACAAACTTGAACTTGGCTTCCAACTTGCATGCTTTTGACTCCATCTCACAAAATGTATTCTTCCAGGCACCTTTAAGGTGAATGAATAGTCAAGTTATTTTCCAATCTGTGTTAATCAACACCAATGTCTGTATGAATACAATGGAACAAATTTAATAGATTAAATATTGATTGCTGAAAGCATTTGCAACACGTCCTACAAAATATGTGTTCCTTTCCATCAGTGTGTGTCTGTTAAAGCATATAAAAATGGATTCAATATTTATTTGTTTCCTTAATGGCAATCAGTCTATATCTTAGATTTTAAAGTAGTTCTAGGAGGGTAATAGTAAAGCCATGTGCAATGTTAATTCTAAACTTTAATTTGTATTTATCTGCGTCTTTTCCATTTAAGTTGTATGCTAATTAGTGTTTACATCCATCAGAGTTCCAAAAAAAAAAGATGATGATTAAGGCATGCAGAAGATCTTCGCGAGTATCTGTGCAGTTTGTAACAATTTAGAATTTGACATGACAGCAGTGGAAACACTAGACTTTCTGAAAGAGCATCTTAATGTTTTTCTCAGACGTACTTCATCCTCTGTCGCAGATAGACATTGTGTTTAAATCCTGTACAAATGAATAGCATTGCATTCCATTAGTCATTCATGTATCCTGTTTATCATAAACAAACCTTCTTGTTCAGCACTTGAAAGGTCTTTATTAATCTCAGGCCCAAATAAAAATCACATTTGCAAACCTGGTTTATTATAATAATTTCCCAGTTGAAAAAAGCTTGTTTTTCTCCTTTCACTTTTACTTTGTCCGAGTTCTTTTTACAATACAATGCTTTGCTTCCTTAAGATTATCTTTCAAATAATCTAATTTCTTGTGGACTCCATCTAATGATTTAGAAGCTGTCTAAATTTGTTTCCATTTTTGAAAGATCAAGTGTTCTAAAAATGTAAAAATTCCATTAATGTATTATACCTGCAGTTTGTGTAGTCTTAGTCACCACCAGATTAGCTCCAGAATATTTCCTACTTCATTCGGAAAAAGCTGCATTTGAACAAATGCGTTCTGGCTAATTAATAAAACTTAATTGTCCAAGCAGAGAATTATGCAGACATCATAAATTCACAAGCCCTCAGAGTCTATATTTAGTGGGCATCACACAAATTAGCTCATTATGCCTCTTGTATTTTAATTACTTGAATGCTGGGGATATTTTAATTTTGCATTACACATTTATAGACGTTATATGAACCCAAATTATTTATAAAAGCAGCCCTTTAGTTAGAATGGAAGAGGACACAATTAATGATCACGTATCCAGATCTCTAATAAATAATTTAAAACTATTTCTAAGAGCTCTACAGTAAGAATGAATCCCCTGTCTAATTTCATGTAATGTTTAGATGGTGTCATTCTAGGTTTTTTTCTTCTTTACATATGTTCAGTTGTGCTTAGGTATATGTATACATTATCTCAGATCAGTAAAGCTCAATTGAATGCCAAATAGTTTATAATGATATATCAGTGCTTCATTAAGTAATATATTTTGATCTAGCATCTTTGATTCATTTTTGTCATACTGTGTCGTTAAAAATACAATATGTGCAAAGATTATAAAAAGTACCGGTTTGAAAATTGTCCATCGCCATCAAAAAACATAGGAATATTGCTTCTAATTGGACACATCCTAAAAAGCATACCTATTCAGATTCCGGGGTGTTGCTAAACAACAAAGCAAAAGATCAGCGCACAACGTACAACCTAGCAAGTACTATTTAAATAAATATCTACTGAAACATGCTCCATGGCTCTTTATTATAAGATATGCTTGAAAACTCTTAGTGTTTCCATTGTGTTTAAGCAGAATTAACCATTTCTCTCATGAGAAGAGTTCTGCTTCTCATGAGAGAAACTGGCATTTGCCTGTATCATGAACTAAAATGTCAGGGTGAGGCAGGTTTGACAAGAAGAAATAGAAACCTAGGAGCAAATAGCTCTTAAGTATTAAATGAAATATGTATTTGCATTCCATACTATTTATTCTTCTTATACAAGATAATGAAATTAAAAAATGCTTGGTTAGTCACTGGAAAACACTTGTGGTTTGTTGATCATCGAGACTATTTAGATCAATACATCACTACTGTACTTGTATGATTCTCTCTGGGGTGTCTCTGTATCTTCTGTTGCATGTCCCAAAGAGACATTTCAACTAATGAATCCGTGCCCTGGAACAACATTCTAATAGGATGATATTGATCTGAAATCACACATGCAGCGAAGTTCAATAGAGAAAAGCAATATCAGTCATTTTTGTGATGCAAACCTAACCGAAAGCTTTGTTTATTCCAACATAGCCTTGTGTCATATACTATATCACATGCATGAAATCATATGTTCAATACACAAAAGGATCCTTATTTTCAATTAACCCTGCATTTTCCAGATAAATAGACATCCTTTTTATGTTTCTCTGTTCTTTCTAATTTCATTCACACTATCATTTTTCATTAGCTCAATAGCATATTTCATTTGAAAATGTTTTAGCAGTCAATGCTGAATAATTTTTGCAGGTCTCTTGAAAGGTAATCTCTAATTCAATTTCTTTCGGCCCTGCATAATACATTTATTTTTATCACTGTGTCATTGATATTGTTCTAACATAATTCCCCAATTCTTTGAAATGGATTTTAGAAATGGAAATTCAGAATGTCAAAAACAGGAGTACGATAAAACATTATCTCACACACTGCTGACAAAATAAATAGTAATCGATATAGATTTTTGCAGAGAAAATGAAATCTGCAAAAAAGCTTATCAAATGATATTTAATGTCTGGATCACTAAGAGATTAATGGAGGGATGTTTTATGGTCTTCTTCACATGGTTTGCTTTGCAGGTATTGAGTGATATGCTATATGCGTATAAACCGGCAGTCTGACTGCAGGTCTAATAATGTCTTAGAGGTAGGTAAAATTGTGGCATTAGCAGAACTTAGACTAGGGCCATTGATCGAAAGGATGATTGCACCTATAAGCTATCTGGCTTTAGTAGTCAATGAAAAACATCGGTACCTTTGCACAATTAAATGAAAATCACATTTTCACAATTTAGATTTCTTTAAAACGAAATATAGGGACATTTCTTTCTTTTTTTTTCTAGGGACATTTTTTATACATACATATAATTGAAACATACCTTCATCATTAAAAGTTAATCAATAAAATGTGTGGTGATGGTCCCATGCAGGCCACAACATAATGTCACATCATTCTTTACATTACCAAAATGAGACACTTAAATAAAGTTCTGAAATTTCATGGCTATATGGCAAGGACTTTTATATTGCTTAACAAAATATGAGTAGGTTACTTTTGAAATATATCTTACGTACGTCACAAGCATTCCCTTTAAAGACTGATGTAGTAAACCTTCGAGAAAATGTTGCATACTTTTTTGGGAGGGTCTCTTCTTCAGACAAAATGCTTAACTATGTGTCCCCACTTTGATTTTGCCTTTGGGCTTAAAAGCAGTCCTTGTCCTCCTAAGCAGTTATTCAGAAGATGAGCCATATTAAACCCAAGGTATGTAAACCTTTGCTCTGAATGTGTAGCAGCAGCCTCAACTGCTTTCAAGCAATGCTCCACATCCGCAAAGTCTGCATGTAACACAGTAACACCTTGGCTCAGTGCCTGCTTCATATAGACAGTAAAGTTGCTGAAGTCTATTTTAGAAGCTGTTTTAGAAGTCAAGGTCTTATCATGGCTAGGCATAATTATCTTAGTGCTGGTCTCCACCTGCTATTTAAAAACATGTATAACATACTGTGGATAGTCACCTTGATTCCTCATATTTCTTGTCCATTTTTTGGTGGTCTAACTTAAAGACAGCAACAAAAT
>VKOC01030512.1:0-12138 GCA_009364415.1 Spea multiplicata
ACCACTAAAAACAATTAAATAAGCCCTTTCTTCTAACCGGGTCCTAACAACCCTAAACACCCCCCCCCTTAAATTATCATCATTGTGCATTTTGTTAACGCAATTAACATTTTTGCCCCCTGATAACCTTTCCATCGCTAAAGGTTAAGTGACAGGGACACCTCCCAAAATATCAGGCTAAGTAGTTGACAGAATTCCTTGTTGTGAATACAGAGCAAAATAATGCCCGGGGACAGACAGTAGTGTTGTGTTTCCCAGGTATATGTAATGTACACAGAGGGCTTTATTCACTAAAGGGAGAGCGGACAGCGTGGTTTGCAGGAGAGTTTCAGCTCCTTCGCCTCAGTATACAGTATGAGGGTTCAGCCCTGGTGAGCTTCCTCTACGTGATGAACTTGGCTCTCGAAAGTATCCTCACTCATTGAATTATACATTATACAGGGCCAGTTCAGCCCTTTCTAGTCCAGAAAGCGCCAACCTTAGTGAGTAAGCCCCATTGAGCAGCTGGCGCATAGCTCCTCGGCAGTTTCAAAGAGAATACAAGGAAAGCAGGGGATGTGCGTTTCAATTCCTGTGAAGGGAATCACCGTGCCTAAGGGCTTCCACAACCTAAGTGGTATGTCGTGAACATGCAGAGACACCAGAAGTAAATGTAATGCCCCCGGGGCTGCAGTCTTATAAGATTGTGGTTATTTGTTTCCTTTATGAAGTGGGTGGTCAAATGAAACGGCAGATCTTGTTGGTACAGATATCGGACTGTCAGCTGTCACAAACTGTGCTCTAACCTCTTGTACCATCAGCTATAATCATATTACCGTATTTGCTCGATTATAAGACGACCTAATTATAAGAGCCCCCCCAAATCTGAATATTAATTTAGGGGGGAAAAAAAGAAAAGCCTGAATATAAGACAACCCTATAGTAAAAAGGTTTTACTAGTAAATGTTAATTCATGTAAACTATTTTTTTAAATAAAACCTATGCCGGAAGGAGGTGCCGTTAGCAGCAAGGGTTGTCTGCGTCCATCGCGCATACAACCTCCGGCTGTAAGAGAGAATTCCCTGCTGCGGTGCAGGGAACGCTGATCTCTGACAGCCGGGGAAGGTCTGCGCGATGGACGCAGACAACCCCGCTGCTAACGGCACCTCCTTCCGGCTGCAGAGAAAGTTGCCTACGCGAATCGCATACCCGCTGCCTCGACTACACACCAGGGAGTCAGAAGCACCGGTAAGTTTGGGTGGGGTTACCAGACAGGAGGATCCAGGTCCCCTGCAGCGCTGCGGGGGATCTGGATCTTAGTCTCATAGTCAGACCTATTTAAGGTCTGATTATAAGACGACCCTGATTGTAAGACAAGGGGTATAATCACAGCGCTAGAAAACATGCTTCTTATGATAAATAATAATTAATAATACTTCTCTGGAAAAACCTGAACTTAAAATGCAATAAGACTGGCACAGCTGAGAATGGAGAACATTTAAATAACCTGTGCAGCGGTGAATTCCAGCTTGGGGGGTCTCGCGTTCAGGCTCTCTGTTGCCGTTATAGACCTAAGAAGGTAGCAATGGCCTACATGCACTGGTTGGATCCCAATGGAAAGTTCTCGGTTTTGGTTCCCACTGAATGAGGACAATGAATAGAGGTGTTTTGGTCCCAGATATAATAAAGACTTTAATCAAAGGTTACACCTTTCATTGGATCTCCAATGTCCTAAACGGAGTGTTTTCCTCATTGGCATTCTCATTGGCAGGATTTGCACGTTAGAGAAAACATCATTAGGTCTGACAGTACCCTGAAGTACCCAAACTTACGGATTTAATAGTGATGGAGTTGACTGGATAGCATTTAGCAGAAGGATCAATATGAATCCCATACGAGGAACTGACTGGGTGGGTCTCTTTACATCATGATGCCTGCCGATTACCGAGAAGCATATCGCTGAAAAATGCCAGTTCATTTTTCACTTTAGTTTATAATACTTAAGTTGGATTGCAACCAGAATGAACAAGAAATCAATCAAGGAAGTCAATTTATGATAAAACTGCAAACATTCTAAAACTAATCTTTATCCTGGGTGCACAACAGATTGCAAAGTAATGCATTTCTTATCACTATTGCTCCCAAAACGTTACCGATTTGTTATCATTCAGTTTGTGAAACATTTTAGGTATCCAATCGCTGACATTAACATATGGATTAGTAACACAGATTGGAGATGCAGTGATAATAGCCGGTAACTCCCTTGGAAATCACGTAGCGGCAGGTATGTTTAATTATGATACTTTTTCTTACATCTCCGGTCCACTTCACGGTACGTGGCACTGAGAACTTACATTGTTTTATTTATTGTACCAGAAGTTTGCCGGCGAGCCCACACACCGTTTCAATGTTGGGACCACACTATGCATTATGTTTCTCCTGAAGGGACTGCGCTAGTCCTGCACAACATCTTTGTATCGAGATGAGTTTTAAGAAACGCAGCCGATTCAGTTCTTCTAGCAGAATAAACTCGCACGTTTGAGATTTATAAAGCATTGTGTAGTTGAAATGTTTCAGTTTATTGAATGAACATCTTAAAGAGGAACTTTGGCAGTTTGATGACATCATGGCAAAGGATTAACCAAAACAATTAATGTTAAATAATTTAACTTGTACGTCACTGAACAAGATGGGAGTTATAGTCCCCACGACCTACAGTACCTTGGATACTTGCCGCATATAAATTCTACATGCTGCAGGTCGGGGAAACAAATGCTTTCCCACTCCCCCGTAATACTGCGGACCTCCCCTTCTAAAGGATTTGTGACCTATTTGTGTTTTAATCAGGTCTAAGAACACCATCCACACATGTTTCATATAGGATTTAACATATTCTGGGGCCTGGGTCTACCACAAACATGTATACATTTACACCTTATCTACGAAAGAATTGCACCAAAGACTGAATTACTAAAGTACAAGCCATAGGTAGTTCCTGTAGATGAATTTAGTTCTGCTAAGACCACGGCCATTAGTGCAACAAAAAAGCAAACCTCCCCTTCTGCAAAACACAGGATTCCTACTGAAGTCTATGAGCGAGGATGATATAGTGCCTGCTTTTGCTACATTTCATCTTTGTTTATCTCTCTAGCTAGAGATGCTCCAAGATAGCGTAGGGATTAACAGTACTTGGCAGGAGCTCCATTACCCACGCCTATTTACAGATATATTTATCCATGTGCGTGCCTTGCTTTGCCTGCTTAATAAATCATATGCAATATAATAATGGAATTAAGATAGTAGAAATGTTTTCTAGCACGGCTTTTATACCGTTCATATGCTAGGTTAAGATTGTACTCTATTATCTGTATTCACTAAATCTTAAATTTAACGCATGCAAAACTTGGGGTTAACTTTAATAAAACCACCGAGTGCCGTTATCCATAACTGTTACATTTCCATGCGTTTGATGCTTAATTCTATGGGATTCACCAGGATTACGGGTTAATAGGGACCGGTGGGAGTTTACCTAGCATGAAGGCACCAAATTGTCCCGGCAAACTCATTAGTGAATAGCCAGAGGTAAAAGGTTTCATCTCAGGGTTATTCTTCGGCCAACGTCTATGCTCTTTTGTCATTACTCTCTGTGCGCTCTATAGCCAACCTCATTTATCTCCATTGAGTATAGTTGAGCCTTCCAGCAGTTGTCAGTGTTCTGCTCCTTCTATTAACTTTTGTCGGATACTTTCTCTTTAAATGTATTGTACTCCAGCAACTGGGAGGCAAACTCACCAACCCTCATCTACGCATTTTAAGGAGGAATCTAAAATGTTTTATTATAAGTTCACATAGGTCTATGGTTCTCATAGTTTGACTTCAAATCACCAAGGGGGTTAAATGTATAATAATGACAGGCGGGGATAATACATAATAAAAATAAGCGCTGTGGACAAGCTGACCTGAAGCTTTTGGTAGAACATTGCCTTCTCAGAATGTAGAATTATGTAAGAAAACAGGATAGTCTGTATATCATTTTTACTCCAATCCTGCAAGAATCGCCAATAGACCAGTAACTGAAAGAAATACCAATTCGGAATAATCTCCTTTTTGTACAGTTATGCTCAGCTCTCCCATGTCACATGGACCTTTCATCTGTGAGGACCTTCTGTAGCCTCGAGTTCTACACATGTACTTCTAACCTATTGAACTTTATCTCAGCCAGGAGATCTGGGCTGCAGCAAGTTGAAATAGTGGGAATAAACTATGCCATCCCCCACAGAATTCATGATCTTAAACAAAGAACTATCAATTTATTAAACCACGGGACACTAAAACCTACCACCATTCCTAGCCAGGGTAGTGCTTGCACAGTCTAAGCTTCATCTCAGAAGAAGCCAGTCGGTGTAATGCGTCAGGTTGTTTTAATGCAGAACAAGCACTTTTCACATACTGGTTTATTGTTTTTCGCTTCCATCACCATCATTCTGCAATGTCCACAATCCTGTTAATTTTCTCAATTTCCTCTATTTTATCTCTGTCCAACCACCAGAACAACCCAACTTTTCTTTATTGCTCCCTCATTACTTTCTACTTTATCACTTTTGACCTTCATCACCTCCTTCTCCCCCACACTCCGAACAATTTCTCTGCTTCCAGAAGTCCTATTCCCACCTTTCCCTCTCTCTACTTCTACATTTAGCAGATGGGGATATCTCCCCAAATCCTGAGCCTCCCATATATTTCCTTTTCTTTTGCCATTCTAGGTTCCAGAAGCCTCTATAATCCCATACGTAGACCCTGCCACTCCTTGTACCTTTGCTCTATGGAATGCATGTTCTGTGTGTAACAAACTAATGACAGACACAATCACTTTAACTCTAGTTCCCTGCACCTTCTTGATCTAATTGAAATATGGCTAACCTCTTTTAACACTGCCTCTCCCGCTACTCTTTCCTATTGTGGCCTCCACCTCATTCACACTGCCAGAGCAGATGATGGGAAGTGTGGTGTCATAGGCTCACTGCTCACCCCAACTTGCACTTTTCCAGCTTACATTTAATTGAGCTGATGTAATAGATCTGCACAGATCCCCCTCCTGCCCTTGCCATCCCTCTGACTCTGCACCCCCCTATACACTAATTCCTCTTCCACATTAAACCAGTTCTCTCATTACTGAAGATGAGCTTCAATGCTCTATTTCTTTCCTCTTGTTCAGCCACTTCCCCTGTTTCTGACTTCTTCTTATTTTCACTAATCTCTCTCACATACTCTTGTCCCTACAGTAGCTCATATTTTTAACCTCTCACTCTCTACTGGATCTGTCCCATTTTCCTTCAAGCATGTTGCCATGTCCTGCCAAGTCCTATGTGGAAAAAGCCCTCCCTGGACAAGACTTAACTGTCCAACTACCGTCCCATCTCTCTACTTCCTCTCGCCTCCAAGGTTCTTGAAAGAATTATTTACACCCAACTAAGTATCTCGATTCCAACTCCTTACTTCACCCTCTTCAATATGGATTCCTCTCTCAAATTCCTGCCTTACTAAAGTTACACCATTGACATCGAAGAAAACTGTTCAATCATCTCTCCGTCCCCCTCACACTCCCTGCCTTGGTGTCACCCTTGACTCAGACCTCTCATTCACCCTCCACATCCAGTCTGTCTCCTTCTTAAAACATTGCCCAAATTTGTACCTCTCCTGCAGAACATATTCTAGTGTTGCTGCTCCATCCATAACAGTGGCACTTCTAGCTACCCCCTAACACTCTTTAGATTGTAATCTCATATAAGCAGGGCCTTCCTCATCTGTAAGTAAAATTGTATTGTTATGTTCTGTTTACCTATTGTAAAACACTATGGAATATGATGGTGCAATATAAAACAAACGTCAATACCATATTTTATGTATTGTTTTATCTACACATCATATTAAAATTGCATTTTAGATTAACTTAATTCCAGTCACTTTTCCCAGTACTTTCACCAATTTGTCTGCAGTCTTATTGAACTCTTCTATTGTCAATGGCAATGGCCTTTTTTGGTGATTATAGCAGCTCATCTTTTCTTCTTTTCCATTATCTCACTGGCACAGGTCTATACCAAATTTCTCATGCACTGGATATGCTAATCCTAGAGTCCGTACACGGACAGTAACACACAATACGTGTGCTATTGAAATCCTACTGCCAATCGCGTTTCTACTATTGATTAAACTTTTGTTTTTCAAGTGGTTTTGACGAGTTGGATTACTTTTCATTAACATTTTGTTATATGTTACGGTATGTACGTTTTATTCTGCTTTTCTATATCTTAATCACAGTGGTGTCTACAACACATTTTTTATGAATCAGCTATAGCTCACCTACTCTCACTTGTTTTTGATTATTTATCTACATTTTGGGTTTGTTTAAGGGAGACTGCCCTGAGTATTGGTTTGGAAGCTTTCTTTTTTACTATTGCAGTGCTTTTGTTCCACTTTATTTTTATATTTTCTAGATGCTAAAACAGGAAAATTGTAAACGTTTTAACTTGGTTATGAGAGCTCAGGGGTTCACTGGTTCTCAAACACCGAAAACAGTACTGCAGTTAGAGGACCTCTTTTGATTTCATTCACAGCTTTCATCAGGAACTGAAGTTGGAGAAACTTAACCAAGTTTCAAAGACAGATACTTTCCATAGACAAAAATGTTATTGCAAAAACAGTTTCTTTGAAGCATAATAACCAAGGAATGAGATGTCTTCCCATGGTATGTGTCTAAATGAGAAGAAAAAAACTACAATATACTGATAACTCATCTCCTTAACTTCTGCTATGAATGGTTTGCTTTAAAGAAACTGCCCAAAGCATATTGAATTAGCAAAAATAATTCATATGATTACAAGCCACATAGTGTTTGAGTCATGGTGGTGTACAAAGCAGAGTCTGATAGCAGTTTCACACTAATTACACCTTTAGGGGCAAAAATAGCAGAACTTGTTCAGTCAGGTTAACTTAAATGGCAATATAAACCAACAACACATTTTATGGACATGGCTGACATCCCTGTTCATATATATTTGCCCCCACACACAGAAGCATGCGTGAGTAAAGTCTCCTTAAAGGCTTCACTCCCATGGGGCTAGAGGCTAGTTAAGCTTGTTGGTCTGCTACTTCAACTTTTTGAATATCCCTGCTCCCAAACCAATCTAGCATAGAAACCGTATGTGTGATTGGGCTGGTAATATTAGGGACCAAAGTGGTCAAAGCCACGCTGAAAATGTGTTCCTTTTTTTCGTTTCATGAAAAAAGAAAATTACTTGTCAAGAAGACACCTCTGAGATCACAGAAGCTTATGCACATATATTTCCATGTTGGTCCAATTAAAATATAGTAACTTTCACTAAAGACTATGTTCTCTTTGGTTAACACGGCTATATATATTATTATTTCTTATTAAAAGTTGACCGCGAACCAGGGGATTTTTTTTTTTTTTATTTGAAGCTCAAATGAGTCCTCACTGACTTCCGATCCAGTTCAAACTGCTAAGTTCACTCAGTGTTTCCAAATAATGTTGTTTAAAAAAAAATATATATAAAAAATATTAGTTTAGTATTTTATATACAATACAATCCGCAATCACATCTCATCCGTATTCAGCATTCTGAGCATATTGTTAGAAATAACATTATTTTTAAATTTCAACATAAATTTTGCACTGTTTGCCAGAATTGCTGACCTTTAACTGCACTCATAACTGTTCAGTCAAGACCTCTCTAGGCTTTCCATAAAATGATTATTTCTTTTTGCAATTGTTTGCAATAATTTCGATAGTCGATAGAATTGGATAAATAGTTTCAGAAAGGCATGAACTTTAAATATGCGCTATTAAACTGATAATATGAACTATTAAACTTATGCTCTAAATAACATCAATATCCCTGAAAAATGTCTGGTGACTCCATTAATTTGAAATGGTAGTATAAAGAGCTATATCGCTTTAAACTTTCTTTCTGCAAACGTCTCCCTCCTTAAAAATGCCCTTGAAAAAAATGAAGAAAGCCCTTTGTTTTAGAATTTACAGGCCTTCACATCCCTCGCTGGCAGATCTCTGTTTGCAGATAGATCACCTTTAATGTTGAAGGCAAATACTTGGATCGTATTGTCTGCGTTTTAACTTACCCCTGGTAATTGACTGCAAATACTCCTTATAAGCTACAGCAGAAATAAACACAACAATAAAACATTTTATCGCGGTGAATACAATTCAGTATAAAAGTAACCAGGGCTCAATAAACCCCAGGCCGCCATGGCGACAAGAAATTACCTCCTGATACAAGGCTTTTGTAGGACACGGGGAATGACCTTGTAGGGGGAGAAAATAAATCGGCCAGGGCAGCCGAGGGGCGCAACAACTGGAAGCACTCCTATCCATAGCTTGAAGGGAGTTCTAAAACCAAAAGCTGGTTACTTTTACTGCCGTGTATATATCAATGCGTCCTGAACTCCCAAAAATGTTATAACTGTGATTGATTAAAGCTATAAAACACATTTTTTCAGTGTCTTTTTGTATTGACTATGGGTTATTGCTCTGCATTTATTCACATACTGGCTGTTTACCGGTTGACAGGCTGGGGAGAGCGCACTACATGATTCATTTATGTCTTAATAAAGTAAACACATTTAGCACCTTTATTAAATGAACTCTGAATTGATTTTTATTTGTATTAATCAATTTTATTTAGCAAATCAATATTTATCAGTTTACATGTATTACCAATACTTGGATGTATTCATTGATCAGCTTATTACACTGGTCCATGCTCTTACTAAGGTTTAATTTAAAAAGAAGGATTAATATAGTATTTGCCAAATATTTAACGCATTGATCAATACTTTTTCTAAATTCTATTAGTTATTACATATATTTTAGGAGACATCTTCATTAACTTTATAATGGAACATAATTCTGATTACACATATGTTGAATATTTTTTGGCTAGCTGTGCTTGGAAAGCGCTCTCGGATCACGGCTTCACACGGGCGCAGCCGGATCCTATGCCGTTACAGACCGGCCCTGCGATGAACCTCTCAGTAGGAAGCGAGCATTTGCAGGTAAGATTTTTTTTTTAGCTTAATCTTTTGAGAATGAGTGTTATTATTTTAACACAAATAGCTGTTTTCACAAAAGAAAAAATACTGCAGTTAAAGGGGTGTTTATTTATATGCCGGTCTCTTGCTGTTAAATATTTTGTGTTATTGGCTTTTCCCCCCTTTAAAATCTCTGACCTTTCGTTCCCCTCTTTTATCTACCAGTATATTAATGTTTACCTTGAAAATATTTTAACAGAATAGAATAGGATGTCTCTCAATCAGCCACGTCCTAGAGAGCTTTTACAATTTACAGTAATCCTCCTATAGTTGTAATATTTTTAAAATACTGCCAAGAAACATTTACCGTAACAATAGGGGCATTATGAGAAATATTTAGCCTGTACATTACAGCAAGAGATCCATTTCAATGCTAATGTATGACAAATAAGTCATAATATTGCTTTAGCTGGGTGCAAAGGGTGTGAAGTAGGCCGGTGCATGCAGAATGATATACCAAGTCCCCTAAAATAGTACGTGGCCTGAACCTTTTAAATGCCTAGCTAACATGGAAAATACAAAAATAAATTATACATGTTACCTATAGATATATATATTTATTCACAAAGCACACCCTTTTATATTCCAGTGTGATAATAGAGGGAATCTGTCACGCTTGCTGTAAATTCATGACAAAAAAACTGTATAAAGCTTGTTTTAAATTCTTTTGAAGAAACATCTACCATATATCTTTAAATAACAATACATGTAAAGGAAACCCGCGACCGTCATATGTACTTGTTATGCATATCCTAGCCAGGTGTCCCCTTCAAATGTTCATTTTCTACCTCTTGTAAATGCATGGGGGGGGGGGATTCAGGCAGGATTCAGCAGAACCACCCCACCCCCCACAAATCTGCATTTCCCTGCCAAAACTGGTGTGGAAACAATAGCTTGGGGCCTGCAGCTTCTCCTAAAGGTAACTACTTTTATTTTTCCCCATACAGGTTAAAGGATGCATACTAGAGTACTTACTAAATACAGTAATATGCTTTCTTCGTGGGTGGGCTGCATGGGATACATTTATAAAGAAAGGATGAGTCGATTTTCTGAGAGCAGGACTGAAATGTCTCCATAATGGAGGGAGCGATGGAACCAGAGGGAAATCCGCATGAAATGCCATTACTATGACTTTGATGAAGACAGGTGTGATGGCAAGAGTTGGAAAATAAGGATCATATAAAATAATATAGCACAAACTCCCTTTTTCAGTGGCTTTCGATGTGTGGGGCTCAATTAAATGTGACATTTCCTCTTTAAAGAGAAATTCTCACGCTTAAAACTGCACCGACAAACCATTTTACTTAATGTCTCATGTTTTAGTTATTCTGATCCTGGGACATAAAAGAAAAGTCGGCACAAAGCGCCAATTTTCCTTTATGTTGAAGGATCTCTCAGGAATGATTGCTTTTAAATGCTACTTTCAGCACAAGCAGGGAGATATAGAACATCTTCCAAGACTCTGCATCGGTCGCTTTCATCTCCAAATCACAGATATTTTATAGCACCGCGGAAATTTAAAATATGAAGTGGCAGCAAAATGGCAGTTATCATTTACAGCATAATATAAAATAACATTATATTTTATTATCAATACGTCAGTGGAAATTGAAAAAATCATGACGGTATATGTTGGGGATAATAATTAACACTTGGAAAAAGCTGGCATGCAGCGGTGTTGCTTTAAAGTCTGATTACAGTCATAGCCCAGATTTATCTTCAGCGTTTTACCGGTGGAGATTACCAAGCAGCCCTGGTACCTTAAATTTTTTTTTGCACGTTCCAGGGCCGTATCTGCTGAGTGCTTGAGTGGCAGTATTGGTAAGTTTGAAGCCCTATCAGCCACTGGCCCGCCAGGCATTTCCTTGGTGTTCCCAAAGGCCAAGCCAGGCCTCTTGGTAAACTGACGACAAGTTTGCTAAATGTTGCGCTCCGAAGGGGTTTAGGGGCAGCTAATGAAGCTGACGACTTGTTTTCTCAAACAGGAAAAGGTTAGTTTCCATACATTAACAGGAAAAGTCCTTTTTTAGTTATTTGTGTGGGTTAAAGGGCAAGCGTGCACACACAGTGTGTGCGTGTGTGAGTGTATTTGTGTATATTAGCGTTCCTTCAAGGCGTGAGATACTGTGTAGATACTCTATTGTAATGCACGCGCCGAGACCGAAACTACCGGACAAAACCTAAACACAAGAATGGCTGCTTGGTGGACACCAAACCTGGAGCACAAACACTAATTGTCACTGCAATTACTGGAAGCTTCCTGCTCCCAACACAGCGGTGTCAGTCACCTATTGATTTAATGGCGGAGGCCATATACAGTTTAAGTACACCATGACTGATAACAAATGAACTGATAGCACTGTTTGCACAAACCATTAGAAATCGGAGCTCAGGGGAGGAGATGATCCCCTCACTTCTCACACCACTGATTTTATTCTTTAACATTAGCTTGAACAGTTTTAAATTAACACTTGAAAAGAGCACATTGGGCACTACAAAGGAGAGGCAGTTTAAGTTTCCCTTTATCACCCGTATTTTCCAATCAGCATTTGGGACTTTTAATGCATTAAGTGACAAAAGCCATTTTACAGCTACTTGAGCTGTTCACACTTCAGAGAGGAGGTTCTCGCATTTACCAAAGGAAACAAGGGCTGCAAGTGGAACCGAGTCCCCTCTACCTTCCTATATGCCGGTATACTGTGAGAATGTTTCCACTATAAAGTCAAAATGTTTCTTATAAACAAAGCAATGTCAACTGAAATCTATACACCAACAGAGGCAATCAAACAATCAAAGTAATTAAAGAAGTTCACTCTTTTGTCTTATAACGGTAATACAATAAAGGCGCATGTAAGAAAAAAAATTAAATTACGTAAGAATTGTTCCGCAACATTATCTTAAAACATAAAAAAAAGTAATAAATAATGACCACATCAAAACATAATCCTCATAAAGGATAACTGATCTGTTTGCGTTTGTTATTATTGCCTGCATTCAACAATCTCTACTACAGCTTATTAAACGGATCCTCTA